>CM076581.1:99824902-100115071 GCA_034641835.2 Pinus albicaulis
CACAGGGGGAGCAATGTATGATGTCTATCATGGTTGATCTGATTATTCTGGTTATGTTTATTTCTAACAGAGCATCTGATATGAAGAAGATAGGTACAGGAAGTACAAGTTCAGGGGGAGATGAAGGAATGTGAAAAATTTCTATGCTTCACTTTCCATACGTGGGTTCAATGAACAAAAGTCGCGTATACACGCGAGTTCCAGTAGACACAGTCGTGTATGCATTGATGATAAGAGAATTTATATGATAGCTGAAGATCTGGAGCAGAGGTTCAGGGGGAGCATCAGTCTGATTGTTAATAACTTTATTATTGACTCTGTATCAGCTTAGTTTCTCAGTTCTAAATATTGATGATATGATACATGGTTTCTTATGTTGAAGATTATGGATGAGTCCTGTTTACTTTTTGATGAAGAGTTTTCGTTGCTGAGATGAAAGTCTTATAATTCGGAGATAAGGACAGTTCATGCAGAGATTGTTGCTGATGACTTGCTGATGAAAATATTCAAGCTACACAAGTTAAGGAAGAGCACTGGTTCAGGGGGAGCAGCAGGTTGAATACTAATGATTGCATTGTTAGCACTATGACTGCTTATTCCTTGGTTATTGTGATACTCATGCTTAAATGATGATGACTTGGTACATGGTTTATTATGATGAGATTTTGAACCTTGTTTGCTGAAAAGTATCTTTTGTGCTCACACATGGATGAATTGGAAGTCTTATGATTCAGAGATAAGAATAGATCATGCAGAGTTTGTTACTATGGTTGAGATCTTTTGCCTACATATGTTACTTCATGTTAAATCTTAAAGATCATGGTGATATTGGACCACATGGATGATTGACACATATTTGAAGATGCTGTTCTGGTATGATAATCTCTCTTGGAAAGATTGTATTGATGCTGCAAAGAATCTGAAGGCTTGGTTCCTAATGTGCTTATGCTATAACCGTTGGATGACGCTTGAAGACACAACTACACTGTTCTTTCTATCTGTAGCCCAGGGAAGCGTTCGAGTATCTAAGACAGAAGCTGGGAGTGTTCTCTACCAGTCAAAAGAACAAATCTGCATAAATTTAGAAGATGGCATTGGATACGCGGGTTTCATGAAACACAGTCGCGTATATACGCGAGTTCCTGCACAGAAAACCGCGTATGTCTGATTGCTGACAAATTTCTGTTTGGGGTCAGCTCTCTTCAGCACAGCTGCAGTGCTGTTTGGTATCTCTGATACTGTTTGGTATCTCTGGTGGTGTTCCAATTCTCATAATTCTATTTCTAATGTTTTGATAAAGATGCCTTGATGATTTGTTGGTAAAAGTGTTCAGGATGCACAAACTAAGGGGGAGCCTTAGTCATATGGAAAGGTTTCTTGGATGCACAGATTCAGGGGGAGCATTAGCATTGCTAAGTATAATGCATTGTTGGCATTATGTTGATTCTGAAAAATGTTTTTTTTTTTTTTTTGAGGACTTTCTAGGCGTTGGTCTTAAATGGTCATTTTTGTAATTTGGTGAAAAGGTCTTGTTGAGACCCATGATGTAAAATTGTAATATTCAGTCATGTAAGGACTTATCAAATTTGTAAACCCACTTGGTTGGGTAGCTGAGTCAAATTTTGTAAACCCACTTGGTTGGGTAGCTGAGTTGAAATGTGTAAACCCACTTGGTTGGGTACTTGAGTCTTATATGTAAATCCACTTGGTTGGATATTTGATGTAAGTATGAGTCATTGGTGATAGGAAATTCATAGAGTCATGTACTTCATTGGAAAATATGTTTGAAGATTCAGCATGAACTCAAGGGGAGCTTCGTCACTTCAGTATACATCAGATCTACATAACGCTTCTTCTACATGAGGAGAAAAGGGGGAGAGTGTGTTGGTTTTGATCCGCCCTTTGCCCTTGATGTCAAAGGAGGAGAGTGAAATGGTGTTTGAATGAAGAGAAAGAATGGTGTCAAAAATGGAGAGAGTGACATGGTGTCATTGTATTCTTAATGTACCTATCAGTTGTGGTAACCAAACACCATCGTGGTTGCCATCAAGTCCAAAGGGGGAGATTGTTGGCAATATGATGCAGAGTGTTGTCCTTGATGGCAACCCACTGAATGAAGATGAAGACATGAGACAGTTGACATGTGTTGTCCTTGATGGAAAACCACTTGATGAAGTTTATTCTTGACTTGATGGACTTGGTAAATGATGTAAATCTGATGTGATATGATGTTTGTTGGCAATATGATGCTGAGTGTTGTCCTTGAATGGAAACCCTCTTGATGAAGATGATGGCAGCTTACTTAATGAAGTTGTGCTTGATAGAATATGTCTTGATGAACTAAATATGATGTATCTACAGTGTGTACAGAAGGCAATGAAGAAAGGAATTCAGCATGTGCTAAATCTATGGTGAAAAGAGTATGTCTCAAGGCATACGCGGATATGTCTAGGAGAAGTCGCGTATGCACGCGGGAAACAACGTGCCAAGTCGCGTATGGGAAAAAGCACTCATAAAGTGCAAAACCAGGGGTAACCACCATGGTATTGACCCATTGTATTGGGTAATGATTCGTCTAAATGACCCCGTCCAAGAATACCATCGGAAGTAATGTAGTTTTGGGCTCATGGTATTGTTTTGGCTCATGGTATTGAAAAAGGGTAAACCTATATAAAGAGAAGAAATTCATTGTGAAAATGATGAGTGTGGGAGCAAGATGTCTGAGCTTGAATGAATACTTCTCTGTGAAGTATATCTGTATGGAAAGGGTAAAGGTTTGATGATAGATCTGAATCTATGATGCACCTATGAAGAAATGATGAAGCGGGATATCTAGATCTGAAATGTATCTATATTTGCTAGATCTATTTATGGAATGATTAGATCTGAGATAAGGAAAACATATGTCTGAAGTAAAGGGTTAAATCTGTATCTGTTCTGAAGAATTGCAATGACCTAAATGTCTGAAGAACCATACGCTAGTTCGCCGCAGAGGAAGCGCGTATATACGCGGCTTCTCTGAAGAGAAAGCGCGTATGCGCAATAAAATTAGATCTGTAATATGTACAGAAGTATACGATGGTTTATGTGAACGGAAGTGCGTATATACGCGACATCAGTGAAAGGAAAGTGCGTATGCAAACTAGGGTTTGCTGAAGTCTGTGGTAAGAAATGTCTGATTTGTTCTACTGGTTTATTGATATCTGTCAGTGAGTTATATGTACCTGTTTCATGGTTGACTGTGCTTAAAAGTATGGAGTAGGTCCAATCTGAAAATATGATGAAACGTGGCCTGCAAGTGGTGTCCTAAAGGAAGCTTAGGATCCAGTGTGAAAATTGATGAAACGTGGTCCATAAGTCTTGAGGGTTGTAGCCTTCGGTCGGGGGTTTACGCTCCCTTCGAACGTAAGAAATGGAAACGCGGGGGTCGTAGCTCCCTTCAGGTGAAGTGAGAGCCTTCAGTCAAGCGGTGGTAGCTCCCTTCCGGGAGAGGTACATTAAGCAGAGTCGAGGGGGTTGGAGCTCCCTTCCGGGGAGAGGGAGTATTTGGTAAATGAGCGCGGTGGGTACTGCGTCTTTAAGTAAAATCTACTTTTGACACATATGTTGTAAGATGTTTTTCTCTATAATAAAATATTGAAGGTTGAGCAAGCTGGCAGTGGTTTTCTCCCGACTTGGGTTTCCACCTAAAAATCCTGGTGTTCATATGTGATGCTTTGTGTGATGGTTATTCTGTTGTTACTACACATGTTTACTGTTAACCTAACATCAGATGAATGAATATTGCAAAGACGTAAGTTAATAAATATCTGCATATTTAAATCTCTGCTAATACGCGAGTTGTATGAAGGATATCCGCGTGTATATGTGAGTTTACTAAAGGAAAGTAGCGTATGGGTTTTAGAGAGTGAAAAAGTAAAAAATTTTGAACATGCAGTAAATACTGATTCACCCCCCCCCCCCCCCCCTCTCAGTATTTTTCCCAACACTTCTACCCATTGGGATGAGTTATTGGCACCATTACCTTCACTGTCATCACTTTTTTCATTATTTCCACTCTGATCCTCTTTACTTGATACATCAAGAGAAGGGGAAGAAGGGAGGTTTCCTTGAGGTGAGGGCACTTGTGTAGATGAGGAGGGAAATTTTGGTTGATGAGGAGGCTGTGGATTTTTCAATGACTGCCTTTCCCTTGAGCTTGATGAGGTTGAACTTGAATATGAAGTGTAACTACTCTAAGTCACTTTCCCTCAATTGATAATCAATTTGGTCACGGAGGCCAAGAACAGAGATGAAATATGCATTTGAGACCTAGGATTTGCTCAAATAGGGTTTAATCATTTCATAGACACCAAATTATGAAAATTTCTTGGAGGAAAAGAGGGAGAGGCCACCTACCAGCTTTAACTCTTCTGCAGCCCTTTGAATGCAACTTGGAGGATGAATTTTAGGCTTGGGGCAAGTTCTTTCCTTGTTTAAGGAGCCTTTTCATTAGTGCAGTGCAGGGGAGTCATGCCCATGGATTAGCACAGTGCCAAAAAGTCCTACTCATGGTTTAGAGTAGCACCAGGCAGTCCTGCCCATGGATTAGCGCAGCGCCAAGCAGTCCTGCCCATGGATTAGCACAGCGCCACTTATTTGTGCAGCACCAAAAAAGGGTCAACTTGAAGACAAGTTTTGATGACCTTCCCGAAGTCGGATTTGGGCTCATGACAGCTTGTTGGAAATATTAACCTATATTCTTTCCAAATATACCATATTTTTCCTAATTGGAGTTGATTTTCCCTGTCAAAAGTTTAGTTTCCCAAGACTATACAAAACGTGTTGAGTGATGGTGCATAAATGTAGAGTGCTGGTGCAGACAACTTTTGGAGGCCTTCCTTAACTCCAAATTGAGCTCATGATAGATCATTGGAAATATCTTCAAGCATATTTGTCTTTTCACTGATCAAGAAAGTCATTTGGACAATCCAGCTTTGAGAAAACCTAATTTTCCCAAGGTCACTCCAGTAGTGCAAATATTCTCCTATGACACCTGTATTTTTGACATTGCTCCCAAAACATGGTATCTATGTAAAAAATGAAGGAGGTTTTTCTTCTTGGCCATACGCTAGACAAAAAATTCTCTCATGTTTTCCAAATTCATCTTTTTTTGGCCAAAAAAATATTTTTAAACAAAACTGGCCCTAGGTGTGGCAAATGACTTGGCCCTTGGAATGAATTCTTGGAAAATGATGGAGGCATGATGTTTATGAGTTGGTATGGAATTATGATTTCTGATATGATATATCAAATGGATCCTTTTATCTTATGCCTCATTTCCATAGCAAACCCTAACTTAGTTGGAAGAGGAAATTAGGGTTTGGTGTAGGGGATTTAGGACTGCCTTATAGAAGGAGGGGAATGAAGGGGTTAAGGGTTGTATAAATTCTTGGGGAAATTTTGGGGGATAGGGATAGATGTTAGAGAGTAGGGGAAAGTGGAATTTCAAGAATTTAGTGAGGGGAAAGGGTCCAAAAGGGGAAAACGCATGCCTAGTCTTGAAAAGTGTCATCCATGAGAAGCAAAAAGTACTTATGACTAACACGTTCAACCCGCCATAAAACCAGAAAACCTACATACTAGTTGCCATGGACTACGTAAAAAAATGGGTGGCAACAGTAGCCTTACCAAGAGCCACGGAGGAATCTGTGATTAAATTTTTGTTTGAGCTATTTGTGCGATATGGTCTACCGCGGGAAGTGATAACCAATGGAGGGGCACAGTTTGTAGGTAATAATATTACAACCACTCTACAGAATCATCACATCACCCACAGAGTCACGTCTCCTTACCACCCGCAGGAAAATGGACAGGTCGAAAGCACCAACAAATTTCTGGAGGTAATTCTTACCAAAATAGTGTCAACACATCGTTGGGACTGGGCCACTAGATTACGAGAAGCCTTATGGGCTTATCGCACAACCTCGCGAAAAACCACTAGATATTCTCTGTATCATTTAGTGTTTGTAAGAGAGCCCATTTTTCCCATTGAATTCGAAGTCAAAACTCTAAGGACAGCCCAGGAAGTAGGATTTGACTTGACGGAGGCCCATATCAAAAGACTCCAACAAATAAATGAATTGGATGAAACACAGCTACTGGCTCTACAGCGCATAGCGATCATACATTAGTAGCGAGCTAAGTGTCATGACAACCTCATCAAAAAGAATACATTCCAGAAAGGAGATTGGGCACTTCTCTATGACTCCAGATTCCAATATTTTTCAGGAAAATTACAAAAAAGGTGGCTCGGTCCATACAAAATTCAAGAAGTACACAATAATGGCACACTCACCTTAACCACCATAGATGGATCTGGTTCTACATTTTGAGTAAATGGGCACAAAGTACACCTCTATCGCAAACCTCTCACAAAGGAATATTTTTTCCAGTAGGTACGAAACGATCCTACCATCCAAGTTGTGGCTAAAGGGGGTGATAACCCCACAACCTCAAGTACATGAGAGTTTTCTACTTTCATTTGTAAATAGTGTACATAATTTCATTACAATTCCTAGCTCTTATTTTTTTGTACATTCTTCATACTCGCAATTGTATCTTTTCTTTCATCCTCTTATCTTTTGTTGTCCAAATTATTTGAACGGTTGTTGTTCAATCCAATTGAACGGTTGTTGTTCAATCGGATTGAATAGTCATGCTTTTTGTGTTTTTATTGTTGTTCAAATTCTTTGAACGGTTGTTGTTCAATCTGATTTAACAGTTGTTGTTCAATCAGATTGAACAGCTGTAATTTTTGTGTTTTTTTTTTGTTCAAATTCTTTGAATGGTTGTTGTTCAATCCAATTGAACAGTTGTTGTTCAATCGGATTGAACAACCATTTTTTTTGTGTTTTTATTTTTCCTTTCTGTTCAAATTATTTGAATGGCTATTGTTCAATACAATTTAATAGTTGTTGTTCAATCGAATTGAACAGCTGATTTTTGTGTTTTTTTTTGTTGTTCAAATGCTTTGAACGGCTGCTATTGAACAGTTATTGTTCAATCTGATTGAACAGCTATGTTTTTTTTGTGTTTTTTTTTTCCTAGCTATTCAAATTCTTTGAATGGCTGTTGTTCAATATAATTGAAAAACTATTGTTCAATCAGATTGGAAAGCCGTGTTTTTTTGTGTTTTTATCCCTTGTTGTTAAAATTCTTTGAATGGCTGATGTTCAATTCAATTGAACAGTTTTTGTTCAAACGGATTGAACAACCGTGTTTTTTAATTTTTCCTTGCTGGTCATTCAGATTGAACAGCCTTGTTTTTTCATTTTATTCTTTCCTTTTTTGATATCCTCCCCTCGATCCACACCCTAGCTATAAAATGCATCTCTGAGGAGGAAGTGGCAGTTGAAGAGAGGAGGGAAGCAGTAAAAATTACCAATAAGATTATCCTTTGAGCCTATAATCTCTAAACTAAAAGTCGTCATTGTACATATATGAAATGAAAGGCCAATTCATTCCCAGCTAGATTATGTTATCATACAATACATGATCCTATGATGGTATACCTTTCTGCACTTTCGAGTAGTGTGTCCCTCCAATATGAAGAAATATGGATAAGGGGTATTAATTGTATTGGCATTCCTTTTACTTCTCTCACCATCCCTAACTCTTAAGGAGTTAATGAACCTCCCCTCATGTATACAGAATAACTATTATGTTCATATGTAAATTTTAAAAGAGAGGATAGGGGTCTCATCACGAGCCAACCTACCATGATCATAAGGGTTTAGCAAGTGACATGCCCACAATGGCCACCACACCAGGGTAATGACCTTCTCAATTACTTGAAGGACAGGAGGTCTCATCACGAGCCAGCCTGATCACTTTTTTACAATCCTATTCAATGGCATTGTGACTATCTAGCCATCACACCAGCATAGTGACCTCCTCATAAAACAAAATGCTTATGTTTCAAAAATAAGTGTTATGCTCATATGAAAATTTTCAGGAGAGGACAGGGGGTCTCATCACGAGCCAGACTACCATGTTCATAAGAGTTTAGCAAGTGACATGCCCACAATGGCCACCACACCAGGGTAATGACCTTCTCAACTGCTTGAAGGACAAGAGGTCTCATCACAAATCAGCCTGATCACTCTGCTACAACCCCGGTGAATGGCACTGTGGCTATCTGGCTATCATACCAACATAATGACCTCTCCACAAAATTGAAAGAATAACTATGTTTACATAAGAAACCTAGCTCATTTTTTGGGTTAAAATAGCAACCCTGTCGAGGCTATGAACGCCTGCTGGTAGTAGTGGCTCTGCTTATGGTATGAGAGTATGTTTCAACGATAGCGAATTACTCTTACATATACCTTACCTCCCATTTTTTCTTCCATTCTTAACATAAGAACACTACTTGAATTAATGATAATTCTAATCTACCACATAAATAACTATAAGTGAGTTATGCTTACATGTTTGAACTTCGAATGATGGCACCAATAATTACCTATCTCAGTATTTCTTCCGTCATACCTTATCATTAAAGAAGGACATCTTATCATAATAATATCTATATTGTTTTCTCTCCCTCTCTAGTCATTGCCACATGAGATAAGCTTATGAAATCTTATCATAATAATAGCTATATTGTTTTCTCATCCCTTGAAATTTGAAAGCCACGACCTCCTCTCTCACGTACAGGCTATGATTATCGAATCTTGACATTCCCCCCGTTTGCATTCATGATTGGCCAAATCCCTCTTATACTTGAGGACGTATATGCCCTTACTTCGACGGAGGGGGTTTAATTAGTCATAAATAAGCAAGCATGTGAATTTCCTGCACAAATCTCGTTGGATATGCTGATAAGACCAAAGGAGCATCGCAATTAAGGTATGAAGTTACTTGCAGAAGGCTGCAATCTCCCTTTCTCTTGCATACAGTATTCATTCTAAATAACAGAGCTAAAAGAGAATATAATCAGAATGATAAATTAGCTCAGGAAAGCACACTAGCCATGGGAGGAAACTCTCTCCGAAATGGACCTTCGCACTTCTCAATTTCAGATGCAGTTAGCGCTATCCTCCAGCAAGTCGACTGGCTAGCATATTTACACCGATTACAAGGATTTGATACAGAAGTTGCAATTGAGTTCCTACAAAACCTACAGGATGGACAGACCACTCTTAGGGGAAGATTTATACCGATCATAGAAGAAATTATTGCCGAAGTCTCTAGAATACCAGCAGAAGGAGAAAGATGGACATAGAAACATCTTCTCTTACGAAAGTCAATCTCAGCATATCAGGATCCCGAAGAGCCATTGGAGCAAAAAGGAAAATGGATTAACCCTACCTCTCTACATCAACCATGGCAGGAACTGATGGCATTCATCTAGAGATTCATTACAAGCGATGGACGCCAAGACGTGGTAAAACCCCATCAATTTAAAATATTAGATGTGCTTAAAAAAAATATTTCATTTAACCTGCCTGCTTTCTTAAATTCTATATTACATGACACTATTGTTCGAATAAGAAAATCTAAAAACCCTCAAGCAGTTGTCAATCACCATGGGCTAATCAAAATAATCATCATACATGAGTTGGACAAGCAGCAAATAGCCTGGGACAACTTTGTTAACCCTACCACACAGATACCTGAGGAAAACCTTGGCGAAATTGAAATTGAGCTTCCTAGGATGAACATACCCAGAAGGAAAAGGACTCGTGCCTCAACTTTAGAACCAAGTAGGAAAAAGTGGTCCAAAATACTTCAAGGAACCTCGTACTTCATAGAAGAGGCAGGGCCATCCCACTCAATTCCCTCAAGCCCTCAAAATATACCCTTACAAGATTATGAGGAGGAGATGGCTCGAGTCTTGGAGCAAATGAGGAAATCCCATGAAACTAAAAGCTTGTTTGAGCAAGATGGAGAGAAAGAAGAGCCATTAGACCAGTCTACCATTTCCAGCAGCTCCGGCCACACCGAGGTATTACCCTATCAAGATGAATCACAGGCTTTTAGGTCCTTGTCCCCTCTAGAGAATGATAGCACGAATGAGGGGGAACATGCAAAGGAAGAGGCCGAATCTGAAAATCAGTCAGGAGACACCATCCCCTTGGAGCAAAACACAAGCATGGAAATAATTCCTTTGACACCTGAAGGTAACATTTCCTCCCCCAGCCAGGACCCTCATACATAAGTAAACTCCGAAATACAAGTAGAAGACACCACCACAAGAAAACCTAAAATTGACACCGCCATACCTGAAAAAGAGGTTGTTGATCCTCCACCCCCTACTGAGTCTAGACCAAAAGAAAATTTAGCTGAAAATAAGTTCAAGAAATTAAGCAGAACTTGCAAAAGGCTAACGAAATTGGTAAAACATTTGGGAAAGTATTTAAAGGAGGTGAGAAAGACCTGTAAGCCTAAGAAATAATTGACCACAATAGAAACCCAAACTGAATTCATCACCAATTTGTTAAATATTGCTGAGGCTGGAATGCAAACTGATCTAGCAAAGACTATTGAGGCAAGAATTTATACTGACCTAACAGAGACTGTTGAGGCTGGAATGCAAACTGACCTAACATAGACTGTTGAGGCTGAAATGCAAATGATCTAGCAGATACTACTGACGCTGAGATGCAAACTGACTTGGTAAGCACTGTTAAGATCAAGATACAAATAGAGATGGTGGACACTTTTGAGGCCTCTGTCCAAACTAGCAAGAATTCACCAATGAAAAGGGAACCCACATGGAGGAAACCCCTGCCTATGCCCCTCTAGTTGAAAGAGATGTCAATCAAAAATGGTATAAAAAATTAATTCAAACACAGAATGAGTTGGCACAGTGCAAAAAGGAAGTAGTGCCATCACAAGAATATCAGGCACTACTAAAGAAATTCACAAACCTTTCCACCACAGAAGATGAAACATTTCCCTAGCTAAGAGAGGAACAGGCAAAGGTAAAAATGGCACAAGACTAGGTGGATCAAGTCAAGAAACAAATCACTACGATTTGTTATCTGTATTCTGATGCACTAACCTATAGGGTACCGGCCACCAACTATGCCCTATTCCTAGTGGAGCGATATTTACTGCTAAAAATCAAGGCCATTAGGGTAGGGAAGCCCACAACCTTCAAAACCATATAATTTTTTTTCCACTATTGCAATGATCAGGATGAACAGGTCCAATTCCTTTTATGTGAACTTTACATGCACAACGTCATTCTAGAAGAGAACAGGGACAACAATCTTAGTTCCTTTATAGGAGATGTCCAATTCTAGGCCTTCCTCTCGTTCGCTAAGAACCAGATTAGATGGGCCAAAGCCTATAACATCTTCCAAAAGAGATAACATGGCCTAGACCTATGGGTCAGAGGAGAACCTACTAAACCCCTGCAGTTGATCATCCGACACAAGAATTTCATGCGAAAAGAGGGTGTAAGGACAAAGTTGGGACCCATCCATAAAGACATTATAGAGAATGGGCGAGAATATTTTGAAGAAATTCAGGAAGCAACCTTGGCAGCATCCAAACAAATATGGATGACCTCCATAAAAAATGTAAAGAATAGGGAGTCATTTGGCTACAAAAACTTCAAAGCAGTCGTGTTGAGGAGGTAAATCCCCTGTGCGAATAGAGGCGATCCCTACTAGCCCAGATCAGGTCTAGCAACAATTAGGTCACACAGTGACGCAGGTTCCTAGTTACAAAATGACAAAAATCATAACGAATTTCCTACCTCAGATCCTACGCAATGGTCGTTGAAGAAAGGATGGTGCTTCCCGTCCCTCGCTTTAGCAGATCACGATCCTTTTTCTTGACACGTCCAAACACCTGCACACATGCAAAGGATACAATGATATGTAACGTAAAATCTAAATCCTGTAACCATACATCAGTCAGAGAGGATGTAATTCATTGCATCAAGAAATAGACACATGAATGAAACCATAATCAAAGTTGCTTATCATTAAAATAACAAAGGAAAGATACAACCCAAAGCTCTGACGCTTGATCTTCCTTCGGTGGGGCTGACAGTCGAGCACATCTCAATGAAGCCAGTTGGAAACGGGACAAAGCTCTCTCTTTTCGGCTTGGCTCTCACAAGTTGTCTGGCTATAGTCTCCTTGCTACAAGTTCAACTCTAGCTTGCTAAGGGTGAAGGCAAGCTTATATAGATGGGGGAAGAGCATTTGGGATCCCTACAATCATGGGATTGGCACTATCTCTAAGGAAGCTTCCATGATAGGTGGAAAACCACCTCCCATACATGGAGATCCGAAGCCAAACCTCCCAACTCATTTTAGTGACTCGTTCAGGAGTTTGTTGGAATAAAACTTCCACCATTTATTTTTAAAAAGCATCCCTTATTAAGCTTGGCGTGAGTGAGACACTGGGAAAGAGCACCATTCGGCATGCCCTCTATGGTGGATTCTCCCCATTGGCGTGAGGGCTGAACTGGCTAGTCACGCCAAGGCCAAAAGATCTATTTTTATGGTTTTACAAAGGAAACTTTCTTCATAGGAATGTTTTTCCTTGTCAAGGGGAATGCCATGAAAGTGGTTTCAGGTTATGTCACTGCTCATAGGTCACGGAAAAGGCCCTCCAATGTGTGGGACAGGGGATTGCATGGATGGTGACAAAATGCTATGTAACATATGCCCCCTAAAGCATGAGGCCCGAGAGAGAGAGAGGGGTGAAATGATTTATGAGAATGTGTCCAACTAAAAACATTGCCATTGAAAGACCTGCATCCAAGTACAACTGATATCTCTGATACATGATATGTGGTATGGGCGCAGCCATCCATAATAGAGTATACAATAATTAGGATCCAAGGTATGGACACAGCCATCCAGAGAGGATCAACAATTAGACTCAGGTATGGTCGCAACCATCCAATGAAATGAGTCATGTAACTAATCATGATAATCCAAAAAAATCCACAGCCTGGATTTCATCAAACAAAACCCAGGGTCTTGCGATCCATCTTGACCCGAACAGAGTACAAGTCCAAGCATGTGAATAAGTGAGTTGAAGTCGAACATGCAAGAACATCACCTGATTATCAGCCAATAATGAAAGTCGTTAACAAATGCGAGAGGTACCATCAATAATGAGGATGGCCCTTAAGGTACTATAGGTACAATCCATAGAATGTGAACAGTGATCTGGCATCGAACACCCGCAGAATCACTCGATTGACGGCCAATGATGAAAACCTTGCATCGAATGCGAAGAACCTGCCATTGAGGCATGCAGGCTCCAAGGTACCTGAAGGGAGTCTAGAGATTAGCTTCCTAGATAATGAGATGAAGTCGACAGGAAGTGACCTTGATCGAAGGTGGGCCATAGTGTTTACCATATCATCGACATGAGACAGAGGAACATAATGTTTGTGAATCGGGATCATTAGAGCATCAGAGGGAGGTTGAGAACTACAGAGGCCAACTTCTCTTGAACATATCGGTGGCACAACACTGGATTTGGCAGTATTTGAAATAAAAGGATCTGAGGTCATGAAGATGAGACAAAGAGCAGATGAGTGGTCAAAAAGGATTACCCAAACCCATGGAGGCAAGCAGAAAATGAGATGAGATGTCCCCAACCCGACACGAATGTAGACAAGTGCCATGTTCAAGAGAAACATACTACCGACATGATGATGATACTGGTTACATTTTCCCCCCACCATTTCTGGCGAGTACCTCTTTATTTTTACACAAGCTTGAAGAGAATAGCATATGATTTTCATATAAATTTGTCCTTAAGACAAATCCATCCTAGTACATTTAATGAGCCCTAGGAAGGATAAACTTGAGTAACGTCATTACAATGGAGTTCGATGTCATCAGATTTTAACAAGCCTGACAAAGGAAGAGCTCGGTGTCTTTTCATGTTTAGAGAGTTTGAAAAGACAGCGGAAAAGAAAAATCCAACAGTCCCTTTTCGTAGATATTCCCTCAGACCCGAAAAGGTAGAAAACTATATCCGAGAGAGCCTCCTAGTCATGATAGGCTAGGGTATTCCTTTTTCATAAATAATCTATCCCAGCCCGAAAAAGGGGTAAACGTATACTGGGTAGAAGTCCTTTCGCAGCCAATTTAACAAGTTCAAAACGACAAGCGTCTCAGCAATCTTTTCAATTTTTAAGAGTCAGAAAAGAGCTAAAATTTGACTCCTCCTGGAGGAACGAGTGGTATAAAGGGTAGCTACTGGTTTCGGTAACGGTGGAACTACTCAGAACAAGTAAAGGTTAAGAGGCTAGCTAACAAGACCACTCATCACAGCGGTTCCTCCGGAATGGGTAAAACAACCAAGTGAAGGCGTATGATCGGCCAAAAAGATGGTAACGATGGAATGAGAGAACCAAGGCTCATCTGGAAAAACAGGCTGATAAAATGGCAATCACAAGAGGTAAAATGGGAAAGGTTTCATTTTTACACAAGCTTGAAATCAAGAAACTCTACTTGAAGTTGGTTTCATTTTTACACAAGCTTGAAACAAAGATAAACAATGCTTGAAAACCGGTTTCATTTTTACACAAGCTTGAAACGGAAACAAACTATGCTTGAAAATTTTAAGCATGCCCCCAACATGGTGACTCAATTCGAGGTACATGCCCCCCAAGCTTCAATCCATATAAAAGGCAGATGGAATGAAGGTTCAAATTACGAGATCAAGAGAAATACTCGACTGGTATTTTACGAGAACTTATCAAAGACTCGAATTGAACAGGAAAGTGTTTCATTGTTTTAACGAGGTTGACACATTAAAAGAACTATCCTTAGATGACCTTGTTTCATTTTTTAAGGAGCTGGACATAGGACAAGGAACTCTGCTCTGATGACCTTGTTTCATTTTTTAAGGAGCTTGACACAAGAAAACAAACTCTGCTTCGAAGACAACTCATCATGATGAATAATAAGTCATGGCTTCCAAGAGGTTCTCATCCGATGGGAGAAAAACATCTCAAAAATCAAGACCCAATGCCCCCAGCACCTGATGCACAACAGCACTATCATTGAATACGGGCACATGACAAGTAGCCACATAATTGACATGCAGCGGGGATGACACAACTGGTGGATAAATATCCAACAGAGATGACGACGGACTAGCTGCCATATGAGGACCAAAGAACGCAAGTTGATCAATGGTCACGATCTGACCTTGGTGCGAAAAACACATCACATGAAAGAGGGAGGAGATAAGCGCTCCCATGGCATAAGTATAATCGTGGCCCAAGAGTAAATTAAAGTCCAAGGGGCCAGGAACAACCATCACGTCCATATGGACGGTTTTCCCTCCCAAAGTAAAAGGCAACTCCAGAAGGATCCCTAATAGTTGACTAGTTCCTCTGTTAAATGCCAACAGACTCTAGGTAATAGGCACAAGCAGAGGCGAACCAAACACTTTCCAAGTAGTTGAAGACAAAATACTAACAGACATGCCTTCATCTATAATGGTGCTGGGTACGACTAGATAGGAGGCTTGTACCATGATCTCAAAGGGCACATAAGAAGGAAGGTGATAATTCGACCCCAATCGAAGGAAGCGACCAAACTACTTGGAGGGGCTACCATCGAACCGAGATGGCCTTCCTGTGGTGTTATGGGAGAATAAGGAGCATCCTCCATGACTTCCATTACGGATTTGGGAGGGGTATCCTTCAGGACTTCCATCACGAGAGGTGGAGGAGTAGCTTCTTGAGGTACATGGACAGGAGAATATTTCTCCAAGTTCGAGGAATCTGAAGAAACAAGAAGAACCTGAGGGAGGTGAGAGCCACTCTCAACATAAAATACCTAGTGCACTGCAGATGGGGCCAGCTCAACCGATCCCATGATCAATGGTTGTTCAGGAACAGATTCCTAAATTTGAATTGCTGAGGGAGCAGGATCAACCAAGGATGACCCTTGACCAATCGTTGAATCAACTGGTGAAGGACTCAAAGAAAGTTGTTTGTAACTAGCCGGAAGGCACGGTGCAGAAACAGTCAAGTTGTCCAAAACTCTCTTGGCTTCATCCATATATGGACAAAGGTGAATGGCATGGTGCCCTTAACACAAATTACAGGGATTGGCAAGCTTACCCTGCTTCTTATGAGTTGTACCAACACTAGCTGAAGACGTGCCCCCAACCTGACATCCAAAAGCCAAAGGAAATGGCGGACAACCATTGGACCATACTTCGAGCACCTTGGGAATGCCAGAGAAACCTCGAAGAAGATGGTTTCCCTGGCACAACATGCAAGGGAATTTAACTTTCCATGGAGGGTTGGAAGGTTTATCAAGAGGAGATGTTTTAGAAGAAGTAGTTGTAGTCTTAGCCTCTCTCTTATTGGACTTCTTCTTCTTTGTCTTCTTCTTCTTCTTCTTAGCCACCTGGTTACTTGAATCCAAACTTTCACCAGAAAAAGTAGAAGACGATGACGAAGAAATAGGCAAATAAGTGGAGAGGTCCACCTTGGAATCAACATGATGTTTTTCAGGCGAATGATCTGATTGAATAGTAGCCGAGACATTCGGGACCACAGAGGTTGAAAACAACCAAACAGGAAACCCAACAGTTAACCCAGGAAGGGACAATGTTTCCATATAAGGAGCACCAACATTCCCAAAAGGAGGAAAATGAATAGGATTCCCATTGGAGAGGATTCCTTGGTTGATGAACTCCAGAAAAGTTGCCATCGGAAATGATCCAAAACAACACCCTAAGGAAACTAACTTTAACCTGGAATATTTCATGGGCAGTTAATTTTTTAAAACATTGAAAAAAAACTCTACCATTTCATATTTTAAGAGTCAAGAAATGAGTAAAAGATGAGTCTATCTCTTTCAGTTTGGAAACAAGCATGAAAGGACAAGCACTTGATGATCTTTTCAAATTTAGTGAGTCAGTAAAGATCAAAATGACTGCTCTGGTAATCTAGGGAAATGGGTGTACCAGATATCCATGAACTGCCATATACACCTTGGTTAAAAAATGAAAGAGAAATCAACCAAGGACTTGACGTATGTGCAGGTAATCTCCCCGAATGTTGTGTTTGGTGTATCACGGTTACAAGGTGGCAATCTCGACTTCCTATGGATAACAGGATTGCAACCTAGTGGGGTCTCCCGTTATATACTCGATGGTACGGAGAGCACAAGTCTGTACAAGTGTTATCTGAATCCAGATGGCGAACAACAACTACTAGGTTTAATGACACCTGAACACGTCACTAGCCTAGACCTCTAGATATTCTGTTAATGTTTCAATGTTGCCTTAGGTTAATTGAATAAATTTTATGGTTTATCTTCAATTATGTCTCGGTTTCAAGGCCCTACCGCATGTCATCTGACAATCTCCTATATGCAGCTATATGAGGAAAGAAATCTTTCAATTCGATGAATGCTATCTAGTTAAGGGAAGAGCTTAAAACAATGATGCAACAAACAACAACACTACAAACAAAATTTTTCAAAACTAGATGACTTTCACTATCCAAAAGTAATCCAAAACATTCAATAATGCGAATTATGCAATGTAATCTATGCAAAATCCTCTTTTTTGAAAACTATGCAATTGTAATCTATGCACAATTTCCTTTTTCCTTTCAAATGATAAGAATGCACTCAATGCATTTTTCGATGAAATGAGAATCTACTTAATGCATGCTTTTAATGAAAGAGAATGCACTCGATGCGATTTTTAGCTTTCAATCATTAAACAATGTGATCTAAGTTCAATGATAAATCTCAAAAATACTTTTCAATGCAATGTGATCTAATGCATTTTAATGAAAATAAAACTTTGAGACAAAAACTAAATGAACGCAAACCTTCTTAATGAAGGATGAATGCAAAAAGGATGCAAAACCACACTAAGAATGCAATCGTTGTTTTAAACACTTTGTAATGAAATTCCTCAAAAGGCTGCAAGACATATGAGGTCAAACACAAAGAGGACTTCCAAAGCATGAGATCAAAACAAGGCATTCATTCCCTTTTACATCAAGCAATCATGGAAAGAAGACATTTTAGGTGAACAATGAGCAATGTAATCTATGCTCATACAGAGAAAATATCGGAAGGGAAAGACACACTGGTGAAGGATTTAGGGAAAAAGTCTCAATTTTCACACACCCTGAAATTGGCACAACTTTTGTGGGTGAAAATAGCGCCAACTGGAGCGACTTGCTCACTGACAACTAGCGCCAATGGCAATTGGCGCAGGTTGCTAACTGACAACAAGCGCTAATGCCTGAAAAGGAAAAAACAAAGAATTTCTCCCAACCAAGACCAGACTCACCACTTCAAGAAAAATCTAAAAATAACCCAGAAGCAAAAGTACTAACCAAAAAAACTCCCGAACAAGGGAAAACCCTAGCACCTACAGGAAATGGCACGACTGTCTGGCTGTAATCTACGACAGATAGGGGATGGCACGGGTGATGAACTGGCAACTTGCGCCAATGGGCACGACTGTCAAGGCGGAAACCGTGCCAATCAAGCCAACCATGAAAAGATGAAAATTTCAGAAAGGCAGAGGTCAGATCTGATCCTCTGGGGCTGAACAGGGGTTTGACACCAAAGGAGGCAAACCAGAAGAGAAAATAAATCAAGCAAAAGCCAAAACAACCAAAAGAGAAAAGACTAACTCCAACTGAGTCCCCAGTGGAGTCGCCAGTTTGTTGAGGAGGTAAATCCCCTCTGCGGACATAGGCGATCCCTACTAGCCTAGATTGGGTCTAGCAACAATCAGGTCATGTAGTGACGCAGGTTCCTAGTTACAAAAAGACAAAAATCATAATGAATTGCCTACCTCAGATCCTACGTAGTGGTCTTTGAAGAAAGGATGACGCTTCCCGTCCCTCACTTTAGAAAATCATGATCCTTCCTCTTGACACGTCCGAACACCTGCACACATGCAAAGGATACAATGATGTACAACGTAAAATCTAAATCCTAAAACCATACATCAGTCAGAGAGGATGTAGTTCATTGCATCAAGAAATAGACACATGAATGAAACCATAATCAAATTTGATTATCATTAAAATAACAAAGGAAAGATACAACCCAAAGCTTTGACGCTTGATCTTCCTTCGGTGGGGCTGACAGTGGAGCACATCTCAATGAAGCCTGTCAGAAATGGGACAAGCTCTCTCTATTCGGCTTGGCTCTCAAAAGTTGTCTGGCTATAGTCTCCTTGCTACAAGTTCAGCTCTAGCTTGCTAAGGGTGAAGGCAAGCTTATATAGATGGGGGAAGAGGAGTTGGGATCCCTACAATCATGGGATTGGCCCTATCTCTAAGGAAGCTTCCATGATAGGTGGAAAACCACCTCCCATACATGGAGATCCGGAGCTAAACCTCCAAACTCATTTTAGTGACTCGTTTAGGAGTTTGTTGGAATCAAACTTCCGCTATTTATTTTTTAAAAATATCCCTTATCAAGCTTGGCGCGAGTGAGACACTGGGATAGAGCGCCAGTCGGCGTGACCTCTATGGTGGATTTTCCCCATTGGCACGAGGGCTGAACTGGCTAGTCGTGCCAAGGTCAAAAGATCTATTTTTATGGTTTTGCAAAGGAAAATTTCTTCAGAGGAATGTTTTTCCTTGTCAAGGGGGATGCCATGAAAGTGGTTTCAGGTTATGTCACTGCTCACAGGTCACGGAAAAGTCCCTCCAATGTTCGGGATGGGGGATTGCAGGGATGGTGACAAAATGATGTGTAACAGGTCACCTCTAGATTCCTTTCATATAGTAACCTAGTCTTCAACATGGGTCCTACATGGTTAGGGTGCAGTATAGATGCCCTCTTATCGGGTACCCCCCTGAGGGTTATGATCATGACTACGAATTTCCAGAAGGGCACACAAACGTTTCCTTTGCAAGAGTTAGACAGAAACAGGGTTTCAGAGCATACACGGAAGAAGTCTACCTTGCCTACTCCTTAACATAGTTGCATCTCAACCATTTGTTTGCATGAGGACCTACAAATAGGTAAGCAGGGGAGTATGTTAGGCCGGAATTAGGGTATGTTTTCACCCTATGATTACTTCAAATTGTGATACATTTTTTAGGAATTCTTCCTCATCTTAACAATAAAGAACAAGAAGATTTATGAAAATCAGGGCAATTGGGCTAATGAAAAAAGGAATGTTTTATAACAGAAATTTAACTTATTGTATCTATGTGTACAGGAAAGCAGAGCAGGTGAACCGATGTTAAATGAAATACAGCTGACAGATAGAGACTCACGGAATCTCAGTGACTCCCAGAAACTGACATAAGGCATAAATGCAGATCCAAGCACGAGAACCCAAACGACAGCCATGAGCAACGGGCTTTCGTTTGGAAAATACCATCCCACTGCGTGAAAACGCCTTTAAAAGGACCGAGGATGAACTAGATAGGGGAGTTGAATAGGAATTTTGTTCTGTAATCAACGTATCAGGACAAAACTATTCAGTTGTATCCCTGTATTATCTTTCAATTTAATAAAGATTTTTGATGTTTTGAACAATCATCTTTTGAGTTTTTCATTGCATTAGAACTTCTGGTGGTTTGGGCCCAGCCCCTGGGAGTTTCCTCACCAATTTCTGTTTTGTGTGTTAGTTACAGAATTGATGTCCAGTTATCTGATGCAGTTTGTGGATTAACTTTCCACTCGATAAAATAGAAATGCATGAGGTTACAGTTTCTCTTTCAAGAATAGTTTAGCATTCGTGCTTTCTAGTTTACAATAATGCTTTATCGTTGTTAGATGTTTTCATTTTCTCCTAATGCATTTACAGTCACTTTATGAATCTTAGAGTAACTACTATTCAATGTTATCTATCTCTAAGAATTATATTGTTCCCTCAGTACAATAAGGCGTCCAATTGTTGATTAATTACAAAAATATGTCAATTAGTTAGTTTACAAAGAGAATTCCATTGCAAAATTGTATATGTAATTGTTGATTCAATTCATTCAGATTTATGTTCAATTCATTTAGATTTTTGTTCAATTCATTTAGGTTGCTATTCAATTCATCGTTATGCTGTTCAATCACAGGTTTCTCTCCTTCTGAGCTAGACTGTAATGTTCCAAAATTTTCATGAAGAAAATTGGAACATTAATTTTTGCTTATTTCATCTAGGAGGTGAATAAAATGGGTAAAAGGCCCATTAGCAAGAATAATATCCTTCATAATGTGAAAAGAATCATTGGAGCAGCTTTTTTTGCACCTTCCAGTGTAAGGGGCAATTTGCATGAGGACAAGGTCAAGTTTGACCAAGTCAACAGCGTTGCCTAAGAGGTGTAGCTTGCATGAGAAGATAGCGCAGTTTTGGAGGGAGAAAGATTCCTTGTGGATGAAACCCTAATGTGTGGGGTCCATGGAAAAGAGGCATTCACTTGTATAAGAAGAGGAGGAGGCAGCCATAGAGAGATATCTTTGGGCATTTGATCATTTGTCTACTCTGACAAATTGCATACTCCGGTTGTTCAGCTAAGTTGCAGTGCTACTTAGCACGAGGGATTCCTGTTTAGGATTTTCTCTCCTTATTGAGAGGCCTCTTGAAGGATTTCACTTCATCTTCTCCACATCTTGGCTCAAGGCCAAAGCCACTATTCAATCACTACATTATTTCTGCTGAAGTATAACGTAGTGTTGCTGGGTGTTGCAGTGGAGGGTTCCACAACACCTTTCCTTGGCTTATCTTTCAAAGGAGGGAGCTCCTATTTCTCCAGAAGTTCAGTGAAGGAGGTTTTTGGGCTGATTTCACATCTTTGGCACTAGGCCAAACATTCGCTAACTCCTACAGCACAGTCCAGTTCCTTG
Organism: Pinus albicaulis; assembly: GCA_034641835.2. Classification (NCBI taxonomy): domain Eukaryota; kingdom Viridiplantae; phylum Streptophyta; class Pinopsida; order Pinales; family Pinaceae; genus Pinus; species Pinus albicaulis. The sequence continues at coordinate 99,846,733 of CM076581.1, forward strand.
ACTGCGTTATTCTAGAGTGTAGCTGCAGTGAGAGCTTGCACCGGCATTGTGGAAGGCAAGATTTCCAATATTAGGATCAGCCTTGTACATGGGAGATATATTGGAGGAGGTTTGCTACATATTGGATATCTTATTTATCCATCTCCATATTGTATCAGTTTGAGTTGTAGCTGCTGCCTAGCAACTCTGGCATTTCTGCAAATTTTCCATTTGTACATGTATTGTAGCCAATCCTTCTAAGGATTGTGCATTATTGTTCTATTAGTGTTTTCAGGGGTTAAGAGCTTGCTCCTCCTCATTTCCTTGAGCTGATATTGTCACATCATTCTATTCTCATTTTGTACTATGCAATAACTCCTATAAACTGCGTTATTTTAGCCAAGGCTCTCTTTCATGTAGCAGTGTTTCCCATTATTATGTATATGTCTCATTGAGGCTTCCATTGCATAGCTGGAGTGATTTATTCCTCCACACATTGTATACATTTTCTGCTATATAACATGTATGTTGGCTATCTACTTCTTCATGTATGCAGACTTCATAGAATAACGTTGTTTCTCCATATCTTGTTCTTGTATATGTTGCAGTCCCTTCATTGGGCATTTTCTGAGGACATCTAAGTGTGGTAGATCTGTTTAACCACCTTAGAAGGATTTTGTTAGGAATCTATAATTAGCAAGATTGGAAAATTTCCAAATATAGAAACAACATTGTTTCAACCACTTTTGGATTCTAGGATCTAGCCCTCCTGAATTCGGAGAGGGATCTCTCCAATAAGTGCAAAGATGGATTTGTCTTTGAAGTTTTATGGTAATGATGTTACGCTGGTTATGAAGGCCGAGGGTTTTTTGTTTTTTTTTGGATGGTTGAGCATGACTATTGTTTGAGTGGAAAGTCCTAAATGCAAAGAGTTTCAAAGGTGAGAATTTGCAAGCAAATAGAGCAAGTTTTGGCCAAAAAGATAGATAATTGCAGGTTTTAGTCCATTGGGCTATGGAGTCATAATAAGGTTTAATTGAAACAATCAGGTTCAAGAGTGGTCCATGGCGCAAGTCAACTATGTATAAGGATCTCTTTAAAGTTTGATTTATGGAATGAAATGAAACAATAAGAAGGGGAATTAAACAGATGAAGAACAAAGAGCAGCCCAAAATCAGGAAAGTAATTCTAAACTAGCCTGCTTTTGACATACACTTAAGAAAGACATAAAAGTAATCTAAGATCAGGAACATACTTCTAAACTAGCCTGTTTTTGATGCATTTTCAATAGAAAAACATTTTAAAACAAAGGGAAACTTGAAGGCAAATGTTGGAGAAGAAAATAGTGGGCCGGGCTCACCACAAATCCTCTCCTAGCTCTGCTCTACTTGGTAACTTTCAAGACAAACACAAAGATAACAAAGAATGGCCTAACATCTGGTAAGTGTTTCAACACTAGCCAGCTTTCAACACATTCCAAGGGAAACATTTAGACAGTATTTGGGGATAAAACTAAGACCAGGGCACACCATATCTTTCCTAGTTCATCTCTACTTAACATATACTGAAAATAACATTTAATAATAACAATTAGCTAAGGCAATAGGACGAGGGAACGCCAGCGTTCCTATGCTTAGAATTGAATTAAATCATTCCTAAATAACACGAATTGGAAGAAAACATGAAGATAAATATTTTCAGTCAGAGAAGGGTACTGATATACAGTAGGTCCTAACTCTATGCATGCTGTTCTTTATAAGAGAAGATGAACATAGTGAAAACAGAAACAAAATAACGAGTTATAATGAGAAAAATATCACCGTCGACATAGACCAGGATCCCATAAATCAGCTTGTATTGATGCTCCAAAGCAGTTACAGCTTTAAGTCCAATGCTTTAGTTTAGAAATCATCTACACTTCCCAGACTAACTTATCTATTCACAAGCAGAGCTCCAAGAGCCAGTGAACACTATTTACAAGTAGAAGTTTCAGCTCAAGTATATTTCAAAGTTATACAACCAACTCAACCAACAATTTCTCATCTTCTACAGAAGTATTTATAGAAGAATGAGGAGGTGAGATCTGATAAAAGATCTCCCAAGATAATTAATACAGTCTTTAAGGCTTCTCGGCCTTTGAGGGGCTCGATGGAGAAGCATACATAGGTGTCCTTGGTATTAATGTTTTACAATTAAGATTAAGCTCGGTGGGAGCTTTTGTTGACTTTTAAGGCTCTGTTCAGGATGTAATAACTTAGCTGATATTTTTTTGCATTAAGTTCCCTTAGCAAAATTAAATATTTGGCTACACTGAGGCAAATATCTTCATTTGATCAATAACTTCGGCCTCTGTTTGAATGCTCTGAGGCACAGGTGGCTTTGTGGTAGCTGGGAGGAATCAATTTGCCTCAGATGTGGTGGTGGAGGCCTTTCTGTCTGATAAATCTTTTGATTTACCTTTAATTATGTTTTTAACTTGGGGTATTAGGCTTTTGATAATCAATCTTAGCCGTGATCCCCGCAAATCTATCTTCAATATTTTGTTCTGTTGTGTTCTGTCTTCAACACTGATACTCTTTTAATTGTGATTTAAAATCACAGTGTCTTATTGATGTGCAGGCCACGCAGGGCTCGTATGGCATCAATGCCTCATGAAGAATTAAAGAGACATGGAAATTGAACCCATGGATGGTTTCCCTTTAATAAATCGAAGGCGTGAGAATCGTCATTCTCAGCCTTTGGCTTTCTCTTTAATATGACGGGAAAACATTCAAACACCTGCACAATACAAAACCATATTATAAAATCTTGCATTTTTGGGTAAACTACTTCAGAGGGTGTGGGGAGAGAGCATGGTCATTGGATGGCATCATCCAACGGTGGGGATTCGTTTGAGGAGGTCAAAAGGAGAGCAGAGGGATAAATAAGTCAGAACCGTTGATCGCGCAGAGATAAATGATGGGGATTACGGATTAAAATCATCTTGGTGGAAGGCGGAGGGCGATGAAACCATGAGGGAAAAATCTGGGACCATACGATATGGGCACATGAACGGTCCAGATCTAATCGGAGGATCGCAATCGGCAGGGAAAAACAAATTTTAAAAATGCACCCAATGAAAATATCTGATGCGATCAAATGTGAACCATTGATCTGAGGGCCAGATCAACGCTGGGGAGTGAATCGGGAATCGGAGATCGGAGGTGGGTTGATGCGATGGTGCGATCGGAGAAAGGCTGATGCAATTAAATGTAGACCGTCAATCTGCAGATCAGATTGAAGGTGGGAGATGCATCGGGAGATCGCAATCGGCGAGCACCAGGCACTAGCTTTAAACCTTTGTATTTTTCCAATGCGATGGAGAAAGTTCGATGCGATGGTGCGATCAGGTCATTGCAATCGGAGGTTTAAATGGGGCGCAATCAAAAGAAACCTTGAAGAAGTTTCCGATGTGATGGGTGGGGAAAATGCGTTGACCGTTGATGTGTTTAAAGGATCAACGGTGGAAAATGGTTAAAAATGACGAATGGGCAGAACCCTTTATAACATAGAAAAAATATATTTTTCATCAAATACAAAGAAAAAAAGCATTGGGAAGGGCTTATATTTATGATATGGATAGGCACCCGACTGCGGGGCCTTTGGACTTTGTGAAAAACAAAAAGTGCCCAGGTTTTATATAAGGGGGCTAATCGCAATTGGTGGTCGGGCCTTGGTCTTTTTGATCTAACCATTTTCAAAGTTTGCGATGCTATTAGCGCTGTGAGGGGTTAGCGCCTAGTTTGTAGGGTGTGGGCATGTGGGCGAAGTGGTTTATGATTTTTTCAATGTTTTTTAATGGATTTGGGGGTTTCGGCAGAGTTAAAAAAGGAGTTTTAAACTCTGTAAAGGGGATTTTACGAAAGGGGAACAGGGGAAAATGAAAATAGAGGAATTTTATAGGAATGAAAGGGGAGAAAAATGGAGGTTATTTTTTGAGTGGAGGAGGGGAAAGAATGGTGATTTTGCAGCAATATTTTCTCATGAAATCAGCAGAATTTCAAAGTGTGAAATGGAAACAACAGTGAAGATTTGGACAGAGGCATGAGGCCCTCATAAGGCTTCAAGAGAGGACAATTTTTCAATAAAACTTGTTTCTTGAAGGCTTCAAAAATGTTTTAGCCAACATTTGATATAACAAATTTTATAGCTAGCTAACAGATTTCTTTGGAGCCATCTCTTGGATTTCATTCTTAGATACATTGATCTAAGGGATCTAGGTCTTGGGTTCAATTCCTGTAGCTGCCATTACTAGAAAATGTGTTTTCCAGTCATCCCTAGCTAGCTGTCCCGGATTGGTAACATTACAGTGGTATCAGAGCTGCTTTCATGGCTCAGCCTATGAGTCTAAGCCCAACAAGATTAGAAAATTGGAAGGATGGGATTTATCTCATCATATTTCAGATCCATGAAGAACCTCCCCAAGGAGGATAAGCAGAAAGAAGAGGAATAACCCTGCACTTCCTATTCTCATCAAGGAGAAAAAGAAATAAGCAGAGGAAAGACTCCATCTTTTGGAGAAGAAAAATAAAAATGGGATAAGCTTACCGAGCTTCTTCCTCAATCTGTGCATTGGATTCATGAAGATTTCGAGGAGATCTGGAGGGAGATATGTGAAGTATCTCTAAGAGGGTTTGATTCAAAAGCAAGCTCTAGATTGGAGGAGTGTGAGCATGCAGCTACACATCCTAATACTCAACACAGTCACATGCCCAGGATTGCCAGAAGAGAGATGGAAAGAGAGGAGGAGGTTGCTAGGAGGGAAACTCTTAGTGATTTCTTGAAGGAGTGTGAGTCTCAAACTCAGAAATTCAGATATCATCTTAGTTTTTTAGAGTTTTGCAAGATGAAGGTGAAGGAAAAAGAGCAGCAGAATATATTTCATCTATCTACCTTTGAAGGTTCACCTATATGTTCAGCCAAAGCTTGGGTGGAGGAGTTAGAGACCTTCTTGCAGCAGCACCAAATGCCAGAGGATGAATCCATCAAAGTTGCAGCACTGCATTTGAGAGGTAATGCTTATGCCTAGTGGATCTTTGAATCCTTTTCTTTGAGAAAAGTAAACATTTCATCTTACGCTAGTTTCACTAAGGAATTAGTGAAAATATTTGATAGAAGGATTCATGAAACACATATGGTGAAGCAAAACTAGAAAACTCAAGTAAAACCCTTGCATGCAAACTTGCACCATAATTTTCCAGGAGAAAGGTTTTCATCTCACACCTTTTAGCAAAGGAGCATGGAGATCTCTTTTTAAAAAAGGGATCCAATCATTGGAGAATTGCCCACTCATGTTGCAGAGATTGAGGGCAACAACGCTATTAGATCTAGAGTTAATCTAGTGCCTCATGCAGAGGAAGGAGGAGCCCTTGATCCAAACAGAGGGATGCTTGCATCTTTGCAAGGAAGTCCCCAGGATCTCATGTGTAGAGATCAAGACACAACTCATGTTCTACCTGTGCCATTGTTGAGGAGGTGTCAAACCATGGAGACACAAGGATGAGGTAGGGAGAAGACCTAGTATCATGAGATGAGGAGTACACATCCCTATTCATTTCTGAAGGTTGATGCACTTAAGAAGGTGATTGGATTTCACAGTGGAAGCATGGACATATTTGTTCATTCATATATGCAGTCACCTCTTGATGATGATGTCTCATTGCATGGAGACATTTTTCCAGGGAGATTACTAGATTAGGAGCAGAGGATGGATGCTTCACTAGTTGAGGCACTATTCAATTATTTTAGAGGAGTGGAGACCTTGGTAGAGCTTGATATAGTGTTGGGAGTCTGGGGTAGACTCAAGGAGAGAGGGAGCATTCCCTCAACATCATTTTTACCCACTTCCATTTCAGATTTTGCGCTGTGGCAGAAGTAGCAAAGGAAGGATAGCAGCCTTCTGACTTTCATCTTTGACATGGGAGATGTCAAAGGAGAGGGAAGCCATATGACAGATGTTCTTCATGAGAGATCCTCAGCACTGTCACTATGGAGGTTAGATCCATATTGGAGCTCCCAGATTTTGGTGGAGTATTTCAAGGATATTTTCACTTGCATGATCTTGGATGACCAGTTTCATGAGGATGGATATTCAGTCAGAGATGGGGTCATATTTTATCATGGTAGGATCTTCTTTCCTAGAGCTTCCAAGCTCAAGGAGAAGTTGCTACAAGCAGCTCAGGAGGATTTCCTTTTCAGTCCCACTTGTTCTATGAGAGCATACCACACCATCATGAAGGGGTATTTTTGGAAGGGCATTGAGGAGGAGATATATCAGCATATGCAAAGATGCATGGACCAGATGCAGATGGAGGAGAGACATAACTCTTTGAGAGAGTTAGCACAGCCACCTCTTTTCCCTTGGGAGATGAGGGGAGACTCACTTATGAGCCACTCCACTTGTATGAGCAGGAGGTATGGTAAGGGTATTCACTATTGTTTACATGATTATTTGTATGATGTATGTATGCATCCCTTAACCATACATGTGCAAGATGATGCTCCAAGGAGGAGCATTCTTTTTTCTAAACCACATGGTTTAGATGGGGCCATAAGCATGATTGATGGTCATTCCCTAAGAGGACTTGGGGAAGAGATACATTATGGAGGACATTCTCATTTTACATCTTACATCATTCACTTCCTCCATACTTATGAGGATATTGTAGCAATAGGAAAGTGGGTGAGAAGCCACACTTTTTATCAGCCTCCATTGCAGTTAAGGGTCAAGCTGCGTTGGTTACACTTGAGGGACCATTTTCCTTCTCATTTTTTACATATGGCAGCAAGTATTATTCTCATCTTTGCTCCCTATGGCTCTATTGTTTTTGTCTTTATGAGGAGCATACTTGGGAGAGAGACACATTGGGTGAATGTGTCCTTTGAGGGATAAATTCCTCACACCTTCTGCACTACATGTTCTAGGGGGGACATGAGATATGATATGGTAACCTTAACAACACATTTGTCACTTTATGAGGTGAGCCATATGATAGATGACATGCCATATGTTGATGACTTCCAACTCATAATATATGGAGATACTTGGGCCAGTATGATTTGCAACGTTGGAGGAGAGATCCTTGGAGATCTAGTCTTGATATTGCCACCTGAGGGAAAGTATTTTGCAGCCTAGTATCAACACTTTATCTGCACTTATCATAAGTGGAGAGATGGACAACGTGGGGTAGGCTACATAGTCTACCATGTGCAGATTTTCATCCCACCTACTTTGTCGAAGCCAAAGGTGGATGACAGCTTTCAAGAGTTTCCTAGTTGGAAGGTGACTCATTTTTCATGGCTCATAGCTTGGAGATGGAGGATCCATATGGGAAAGATAGTTCCCATTATATTTCAGATCCCATTCTTCAAGGGGACCTCTAGACATCACTTTGCTATCCTCTTGAGTATTTCACCTTTACATGATGATGGCTTGATAGCTAACTTACGTGCTGACGAGGGGCAATATGGCGGCTTGATTGATGAGATAGCATCACTTTCCTTGGGGGATATCATGATACATAGATGCTACAGGGAGAGGAGGAGAAGAGAATTAAATCTATCCTTTCACTTTCTTGAGGACAAGTAATCTTTGAGAGGGGAGGACTGTAATGTTCCAAAATTTTCATGAAGAAAATTGGAACATTATTTTTTTCTTATTTCATCTAGGAGGCGAATAAAATGGGTAAAAGGCCCATTAGTAGGAATAAGATCCTTCATAATGTGAAAAGGATCATTGGCGCAGATTGTTTTGCACCTTCCAGTGTGAAAAGGGGCCATTTTCATGAGGACAAGGTCAAGTTTGACCAGTTAACAGCACTGCCTAAGAGGTGTAGCTTGCATGAGAAGATAGTGTAGTTTTGGAGGGAGAAATATTCCTTGTGGATGAAACCCTAATGTGTGGGGTCCATGGCAAAGAGGAATTCACTTGTATAAGAATAGGAGGCAGCCATAGAGAGATATCTTTGGGCATTTGATCATTTTTCTACTCTGACAAATTGCATACTCCAGCTGTTCAGCTGAGTTGCAATGCTGCTTAGCACAAGGGATTCCTATTTAGGATTTTTTCTCCTTCTTGGGAGGCCTCTTGAAGGATTTCACTTCATCTTCTCCACATCTTGGCTCAAGCCCAAAGCCACTATTCAGTCACTGCGTTATTTCTGCTGAAGTATAACGTAGTGTTGCTGGGTGTTGCAGTGGAGGGTTCCACAACACCTTTCCTTGGCTTATCTTTCAGAGGAGGGAGCTCCTATTTCTCCGGAAGGTCAATGAAGGAGGTTTTTAGGCTTATTGCACATCTTTGGCACTAGGCCAAATATTATATAACTCCTACAGCGCAGTCCAGTGCCTTGACTGCGTTATTCTAGAGTGCAGCTGCAATGAGAGCTTGCACCAGCATTGTGGAAGGAAATATTTCCAGTATTAGGATCAGCCTTGTACATGGGAGATCTATTGGAGGAGGTTTGCTACATATTGGATATCTTATTTATCCATCTCCATATTGTATCAGTTTGAGTTGTAGCTGCTGCCCAGCAACTCCGGCATTTCTGCAAATTTTCCATTTGTACATGTATTGTAGCCAATCCTTCTAAGGATTGTGCATTATTGTTCTATTAGTGTTTTTAGGGGTTAAGAGCTCACTCCTCCTCATTTCCTTGAGCTGATATTGTCACATAATTCTATTCTCATTTTGTACTATGCAGTAACTCCTATAAACTACGTTATTTTAGCCAAGGCTCTCTTTCATGTAACAGTGTTTCCCATTATTATGTATATGTCTCATTGAGGCTTCCATTGCCTAGCTAGAGTGATTGATTCCTCCACACATTGTATACATTTTCTTCCATATAACATATATGTTGGCTATCTACTTCTTCATGTATGCATACTTTATAGAATAACGTTGTTGCTCCATATCTTGTTCTTGTATATGTTGCAGTCCCTTCATTGGGCATTTTCTGAGGACATCTAAGTGTGGTAGATCTGTTTAACCACCTTAGAAGGATTTATTTGGAGCCATCTCTTGGATTTCATTCTTAGATACATTGATCTAAGGGATCCAGGTCTTGGGCTCAATTCCTGTAGCTTCCATTACTGGAAAATGAGTTTTCCAGTCATGCCTACCTAGTTGTCCCAGATTAGGAACATTACATAGACAGAATAGTTAGTTGCATTATATTGTTACTCAACAATTTGTCACCGTCCCTGCAATTCCCCATCCCGCACAACTGGAGGGCTCATTCGTGACCTGTGAGCAGTGACATGACTTGAAACCAATTTCATGACACCCCTCTGAACATGAGCTTTCATTGCCCTGAAGACAACTCCTTGTGAAAAACCCTAAAAACACCCCTTTTTGCGTTGGCGCGGGAAGCCAGTTCAGTACCCGCACCAATGGGGGAAATCGTTCAAATAGGGCGTGCCAATTGGTGCTCTGTCTCAGAGTCACACTTGTGCCAGCCATTTTAAGGAGTGTTTTTTAAAAATAAATGGCGGAAGTTTCGTCCTAACCAATTCATAAACTAGTATCTAATTTGAGTTGGGTGGTTTGGCTCCGGATCTCCATGTAGAGGAAGTGGTTTGCCACCTCTCATGGAAGCTTCCTTGAGGATAGGGCCAATCCCATGATTATAGGGATCCCAACTCCCCTTCCTCCATCTATAAAAGCTTTCTCATCTCCTTTGCAAGCTAATCTCCAAGTTCCCAAGAGACATCAGAACCTTATGCTGCAAGAGCCTTGATTCATTCCCTTAAGGCCAAATCCAAGCAAGGATATTATTGTCGAGACATCTGAAGAGAGAGGCTTGTCCTATCCCTGAAAGGATTTTTCAAGACGTGTTCCGCTGGCGACCCTCCGAAGGAGAATTCAGCGTCAGAGCCAGGTTGTATCCCCCTTTGATTCATTAATAATAAGCGGCTATTGGTTATGGTTCCACTCCTGTTGTTGATTATGATGATGATTTATGTCTTCTCTGACTGACATATAGTTGCATATACTAGATTTTATGCTTGTGTTTGTTGTGTTTCTCGCATGTGCAGGTGTCTGGTCACGGAGATTGTGAGGGATCGTGATCTGCTAGAGCTAAGGAACGGGAGCGCTACTTTCTCTACAAGCGACAGCGTTGGATTCCAGGTAAGCCTTCATCGCTAGTTGGTTTATTTGCAATTAGGAACCTGCACTATAGCGTGTGATGATTGTTGCTAGACCCGGTCTGGGCTAGTAGGGATCGCCTTTGTCCACAGAGGGGATTTACCTCTTCAACATATACCATTTCATTTCTATTTAAGTTGATTGAAATTTGAGAATTAGATAATTCTTTTCATAAGAAATATAGAGTAAATATCATTCGATCTTACTTTCATATTATGTGCTTACACTCTTGAAATAAGAATACTTACCCTGGGTTGACAATTGAATGAGGAGCTAAGAGGTTGCCTATAATAAGCCACCTTTGTGAACTGACAACAGTGTTGGATATGTGGAAAGGACCATCACAAGAGATATTTTCCATAGTATCAGGGTGGTATACCCCAAAATTATAGTGCACAGGAGGCATAGACAGTTGGGGATGTTGGTCAAATCATCCCTCAAAATTATGCGGTTGTGGAAAACATGCAAGTGGGTCACCAGGCAGCTATCATTGAGATGGATAGTAATATTTGTGATCAATTTATTTCTATTTTGATTGATCCTGGATCCAATTATGTTTATGTTAATCCTAACTTGGTAGATAAGTGTGGCTTGAGAAAAGAATTGCACGTAGAATCTTGGTTGGTACATTTGATTTAAATGGTATGCCTATAGCAGCGCATTTGAATGTACATCCGTTGGGATCGTATAATATGCTTTTAGGTATGGATTGGTTGTACCTTCACAGGACCAAAGTAGACTATTATTACAAGGCCATTGAGTGTCTGGATGATAATGGAGAAAAGAGAATTTTATAGGGAAATAATAAGCCTACATCAGTGAGGATCGTCACAACTATGCAGGCTAAGCGCAGTTGTAGGAAAGGTTGTGTGATGTTTGTAGTGCATATTTCTAGTGACAAGGGTAAAGATGTTGAGGATGCATAAATCTTCCAAAAGTATCATGTATTGTATTAATTTCAAGATGTGTTTCCAGCGGAGATTCCAAAGTTACCTCCCCATAGGGAAGTGGACTTTTCTATTGAGTTGGTACCAAGGGCAACGCTAGAATCAAAGGAACCTTATAGGATGAGTACACTAGAGTTAGTTGAGTTGAAGTTGCATCTAAAGGAAATTCTTGACAAGGGATACATTAGGCCAAGTGTATCACCTTGGGGTGCACCAGTGTTGTTCGTAAAGAAGAAGGATTGTACTCTCAAGTTGTGCATTGATTACAGACAGCTAAAAAACATGTTGATCAAGAACATGTATCCATTGTCGTGGATCTATGACTTGTTTGATCAGATGAAGGGAGAAACATTTTTCTATAAGATCGACTTGATATCAGGATATCATCAGGTATGCATCAAATAATAGGACATCTACAAGACCGCATTCAGGACCAAGTATGGAAATTATGAGTTTGTTGTAGTTACATTCGGTTTGGCTAATGCCCCGACTACATTTATGTGTTTGATGAATAGTGTGTTGTGCCCTTATCTGGACAATTTTTTTATTGTATTCATTGATGACATCTTGGTATATTCTAAGAATGAGGAAGAACATGTTGATCATTTAGCATCAATGTTGATATTTCTAAGAGAGCATCAATTAGATGCTAAGCCTAATAAGTGCAGTTTCTTCCAAAGAGAGGTACACTACTTGGGACATGTTTTTTCCAAGGAAGGCATAGTAGTAAATCCAAAAAATATAAGAACCATCATGGAGTGGACAACTCCTAAGGATGTGGAGGAAGTCAAGTCATATATGGGATTAGAGTGTTACTATAGGAGGTTCATCATGCATTGCATATCCTATTACATTTTTCCATAGGAAAGGTAAGAAATTTGAATGGACAGAAGAATGTGCAACCTATTTTGAGCAACCAAAGTAGTTGTTGACCAATGCTCCATTTCTTAAGATTGCATATATGGATAAAGAATTTGTGGTGTGTGTTATCACTGGAAAATCGGACAAGAAAAAGACATCATGAAATTTCAAGAAGAAGGATTTACAAGGCTGAGAAACAATAGAGAATATGGAAAATTTAAAAATCTCTAAGGTCAAGAGGAAAAATTATAAAATTTCACATAGAAGACATAGGAAAAGTGAGCTCCACGTGCATTTTTCTTCAATAGTCATGCTACTCTTTGCATCTTTCCCTAAATAAGTCGCACGGTCCTAAGCATGGCGAAAGGTCACCATCAAGGACCACTAGGCACACTTCCTAAAGAAGATTCTCCACTTACAGCTGCCCAAGGATAGCCACCTAGAGCCACCTTGAGACCTCAAGTGAGCACACAATGGAATCAACCCGCACTCTTGGGTCACTATCCACAATTGTACCAATAGTCGGAATAAGAATTTGAATTTTTCTTATAAAATGCCACCATGAGAAGAAAAAAAAGAGAACACATTTTTATGTTAGCCAAATTTCCATGAGAAAACTATCAGTGTGTTGTCCTAGCAGCAATAGAGTGAAGGGGTTCAGTTGTTGGCCATCCAACACCTCAATCCCTAAGGATAAGTTCACTAAGTGTCTAGTATCCAATCACTCATTCGAGGAGAAGAGAGAGGCCTGCAGACCATATCAAGGGGAAAGCCCTCCTTGCTTTGGGTATTAGAGCTCCATAGCTCTAAGGACTCACTGCAACTGTGTAATGTTCTACCACTTCTTTAATAATAGCGGCTAATAAGAGGGATTAATTCTTCGTTCGGATTATTAGCTCGTTTGACTCGATTGAGCTTATGTTTATGTTTTATTGTTGTTTTGTTTCCTCTTCTTTTTTGTAGCATACTATGTTACATAAATAATTTTTTCTACATGTTAGTATGTTTCCACTAACCATATAACAACTCTTTTTTCCCTGTGACCATTGCTTGTAGGTTAGCAATTACTCCTATCAAGCACCGATGTTTTAGTACACTTGTGCACTAAACACACCAACACAATATGTACATATGCTTGTAAAATAGGACTTGGTGGAGTCCTTATGTAGGAGGGATAGGTGATATGCTATGGATCCAATAAATTAAATGAGCATGAACAGAACTACGTGACTCATGATCTCGAGTTGGAAACTATTATTCACACATTGAAAATGTGGATGCATTATCTTCTTGGTAGGAGATTTTCATCGCTGAGTGATTAAAGTGGGTTGAGATATTTGTTTGACCAACCGAATCTGAATGCCAGGAAAGATATATGGTTGGCCACCCTGAGTGAGTTTGACTTTGAGATCAAATATATCAAGGGAAAGGAGAACAGGGTTATAGATGCTCTCAACAGGAAAGTACATGTGAATCATATAGTAGTTATGAGTTCCTATCGGATAGATTTAGAGGATTGGATCTTATAGGTAGGATAATAGGATAACATTTATGTGGAGCTCAGGAACAGGTTATAGCAGAGTGTAGGTATAGGTGCAGGAACAGGTACAAGTGTAGGTGCATGTATAGGTGATCAGGATGCATACTATCATCTCACGATAGATAGTTTGGTGAGATTTAGAGATGAGATATATGTGTCATATGAAAATGAGCTCAAGAAGCTTATCTTGAGAGAATTTCATGGAAATTCGTACTCGGGTCACCTAGGATATTAGAAGACATTGACGGTGGTGAATAATTTCTACTATTGGACGAATATGAAGAGGGATGTGGTAGATTTCGTGGCTAGATGTTTCAATTTTCAACAGATGAAGGCAGAATGTAACCATCCAGGTGGTCTATTACAACCTATTATGATTCTAGAATGGAAATGGGAGGTAATTTCCATGGATTTTATTACAGTTCTTCTGAGGACAGTGAGGAAACATGATTATAGCATAGTTGTTGTTGACATGTTGAGAAATGTGGATAACTTCATTCCAGTGAAGACTACATATTCAGCTTGTGTGGTGGCACAAGTCTTCATCAGAGAGATTGTGATATTACATGGTGTTTCGAAGAAGATTATGTAAGAAGGGATGTGAATTTCACTTCCAAGTTTTGGAAGGAGTTGTCTACAGGATTAGGTACAGATTTGGCCTTAAGTACATATTATCACCCACCGACAGATGGATAGATAGAGAGGGTCAATAGGATCCCAGAGGATATGCTAAGGATGTATTTCATGCTTCAACAAAGGATATGGGAGGAGTAACTTACATTGGTTGATTTTTCATGAAACAATGATTATCAAGAATCATTGAGGATGAGTCCTTTCGAGGCACTGTATGGGTAGATTTTTAATACTCCCATCAGCTAGAATGATCCAATGAATAGGAAACTTATTGGACTAGACATGTTGGCAGACATGGAACAGGAAATGCAAGTTTTAAAGAAGAATATAAAGGAAGCATAAGACAAGTAGAAAATTTATGCAAACCAGCACAGGGAATTTAAAGAGTTCCACTTTGGGGAGCATGTGTCTTTGTGAATCAAGCCCAAGAAAATATCCTTGAGGATTGGATCATGTGCCAAGTTGGCACCATGGTATTACGAGCCTTTTGATATCCTTGAGAGGATTTTACCAGTGGCCTGTCAACTTGCACTGCCTCCAATAGTGAAAGCCAAGATTTTTTTCATGTTTCATTAATTAAAAGGTATATAAATGTCAGGCCAGGAGGTAACTCTAGCAAAGCTAAATTGATTTGCATTAAAGGTTTCACAAAAATATATACATGGAGGGTGATGCTCTTGGGATTCATCTCCCAATCTCTCTTCATCCTCCACCACTCCTTATTTTCTATTTACACTATTTTAAAATTTCACCCAATGTAATATTCCCAAATTTTCTCATGATATTTGGAATATTATAGTTCTTAGTAAACTTAATTAAGTAAGTAAATAAAAGGGTGGAGGGACCCACAATCCTCAAAGATGAATAAAATCCACTTTTTATTTGTGTATATGGATATTCTAGATCTAGATCTAAAATCATGGAGTAGTGGCGCAGCTCCATTAATCGAGATCATGTCTCATTTATGAGATAGATTATGGAGGATGAAACAGTCAAATAAGATCATGGATCTTAAATGCAAAATCATGAGGATCTTTGATAAGGTCAACTGAGATCATAGTGCATTCAAAGAAGATCATAAAGTACTTATGATAAGATAGTGGAGGAAGTGATGCATTTAATTCACACATGATGGAGAGGGTAATCACCACATGTGAACATGATAGAGGACATGGATCAATAGCGTAGTCAACCATGGAGACTTTTTTCCACATGTACAACGCAGTTTTGGAGTGGGCCTAGACTATGGAAGGCTCATATCTATATAATGAAGGTGAAGGCACATTGGAGAGAATGATTTGGATTATTCATTTCTTGATCGATTTAGATATAGGTTTGTCTGAGGACATTTCTATGTAGGCTTGGGTTGTTTAGTAGAGTTTGCAGTGTTGTTTATCACAGGGTGTTCCTGAGCGAGAATCCCACCTCTTTCTTTGAGTGATCTCTAAGGAAGAGGATTGTACTCCATTCCTTATCAGGCATTAGTGCCATCTTCAAGAGGTTGTTTCTATCATTCAGCTAGGAAACTGGTGGAGGATTCATCCTACCACTTTTTCTTCACATTCAGTCTTCCAGGAGCAGCAGATCTATATCTAGAATTTAGGCCATTGAGTTTTACCTCCATGTAGCAGCAGTCCCTTCAAGTATTTCGCAGTCTAGTGCTGTAGATATATTGGAGGAAGGAAGTTTCTAGTATTTCAGCTGGAAATCCTGTGAGGGATCATCTCCTCACATTGGATCTATTGTTTCTATCACTAAATAATTGATTTTACATATCTAGTAGTAGGCTATTGAGCCTCCCTCTCTTACAGCGCAGTTTTCTGAAGTTGTTGTTCATTCAGCAACTATTTTCAGTGGAGGAGATTGGAGGAGCTAGATCTTGAGCTTTTAGCCCAAGGATCTAGAGGAGGGATCAGCCCTTATTGCATAGATCTAATTGTGCATCATTGCAGCCATCATATCATTAGATCTAGCTTCAGATATGCATTCCCAATAGTATATATGTGAAGCCCTGAGAGGGTGGTTTTCTTAGATTGACAGATCTGAGAAACCCTTTCTGGGTTATCTTGGGAATCCATCATTGAGCCCTGATCTGCATTTTCAGCATCATCGGAGCTCCCATTCTGCATAGATATGACTTTCTATCTTTCAGACAGTTGCAGTCCCAACAGTTGCAGCAGAGACAACGCAGTTCACCTTCCAGCAGTTTAGCAATTACGCAGTCCCTCTTGTAGGATCATTGCAGGGTCATTCCAGGCCATCCCTTTGGCTTGTGTATTTCATATTTTGAGCACTATTGTACTTTATTTTTCACCTCCAATATAATAAAATGGCTTAGTTATTTCTGTGCATTCTGATGTATATATAGATTTATTGTTTGCTTTGTTGTAGTTCTTATATTGTGTTTAAGTATTACTGCATTCTCCCTTTTGGGATATTACAGTGGTATCAGAGCATGATATTTGGCTCCGCTTGTGGACAATTCATCTTTTGCATGAAAAGAAGAAGCAGATAGATGATATCTATCATGAAGGAGGATTTTAGTTTTTCCACTCCTCTCTTTAGATCCATGCAAAATATCTCCAAGGAGGTCAATAAAATGAAGAGAGAAATGCAAAAGGAGGATCCAAGAAGAATATTTGATGAGGAAGGTCCAAGCACTTCCTATCAGCAGCAAAGAAGACTGAAGAATCATAGATCTCCTCATAGATCTACTATGCCCACTTTCTTTGAAGAAGGTGAGAGGTATAGAAAGGAAGAAAGAAGAAAACTTGAGACTTATAAGACTCTCAGTTTATATCTTGAAGAGTAAAAATCACACTCTATAGCATTCAAGGAGAAGCTAAATCTCCAACAATTCTTCCGAATCAAAGAAGAAAGAGGCACAATAGATTCTATTATCCTACATTTGATGGATCTTCCTCAAGCACTGTTAAGGCTTGGAGGAAAGAGTTAGATACATTCTTCAAGGCTATCCAAATTGCAGCACTTCATCTTTATGGTGAAGCCAAATTTTGGTGGTTTGGTCAAATGGAGCATGCAAAGGTGACTAAATATTCAAATTTCTTTCACAAGTTGAGGAAGAAGTTTGATGTGAGAAAACCAGAGATGTGTCACAAAGAGACATTTCCTAAGGAAACAAAGGAGGATTTCAATATTGTCACTCTGGACAAGGAGTCACTACATTCATCATCAATTGCAGAAGTACTTGCATCTAGAGAAGGGACACTTGCAACGTTACAAGATAGTCTTGAGCTCTTAACACATAGAATCCCATGCATGGTTCAGGAGATGCATGACGAAGAGGAGGAAGATTCCAGCACTGGTACATTGGTAGAAGAGCATCCATCTCTCTTACCAACATTTGGAGACATCATTGTCCCAGTTGGAGGAGCTCTTGTGTTCTTGCAAGAGGTTCCCACACATAGGTTGATCCAATTTATGCATATACATTCATCACATATTGTTTTAGTAGCTCTGATTGAAACTTATGAGGACATGCCATCAGGGCCAATGTATAACCAAGGGTTAGAAGAAAATGTTGATTTGAAGCAGAAAACTATCACAGCGCAGAGGACCCTTGATCTAATTAAGGAGGAAATGAAAATTTATCCCAATTTTTCATTGATGGACTACATTCAACCTTTTGAGTTGAAGTGTAGAGTTTCAGAAAATGGGATGAGCATGATCCTATGTACAATGGCCGGTTATGAGATTAGCATTGTGCATTTCTTTGGGACAGCACATGTATTAACATGCATATCTACAGCGCTGTCACTTAGTAACAGTGATAAATAAGGGGCCCCATTATTCTTGGTGAATTCTAAAGGTAGCTTCACTCATGAAGAAATGGAGGTTAAGTTGATAAATGGTAAACATCTTGAGATGAGAAATATTTTCTCCTTTATAGATGACACTTTCTCAATGAAAATATCCCAACTCAAAGAGAAACTTATACCTGCAGTAGATCCAGAACCTCTTTGGTTTTGGAGGGCCTTTGGTGAAAATAGAATCTCATTGAGAGATCTCATTGGAGGTGCACTTCAAAATTTCATGAAGTGCAAATTTCTTCATCAGTTTGGGGAGGATGGTATTCTACAAAAGGAGGATACCATGATTATGCAGTAGATCATTCATCATCCACATTGGGATGAGTGGGTGAGGATGATAAGCAAGAGGTTCCATGACCACTTGTAGATATATGACATGGGCCAGCAAGCTTGGTTACGTTGGTTGCTCTTGGGAGAGTTTTGTCACTACCCAAAGGCTCCTATTTCTTTGATCCATGCCTTCAAAAACACTCATGAAATGAAGAAGGAGGCATGGCTGCGCTAGCTGCTCTTGGGTGAGTATGGTTACCACCCAATAGCTCATGTTTTTTTTATTCATGCCTTGTGTATCAATGATAAAATGCAGCAGAAGAAGGCATGTTCATTTTGGTTGAGAAATTTTGGCCATCACATGACATCTCCCATGTTTATGTGTTTGATATTGTTTGTAATATGGCATAATACTCTCATGATATGTGATAATGGAGTTTGTTTGTATTGGGCTGATATTACATTACATATTTCCTTCAGTATGTTATTGTTACTCCATGATTCACATGATGGTGTGAAGAGGCAACAAGATATCTTGTTGTTGTGGCTTTTATTGGGGGACTTTGGTCCTACATACTCCCCTACATTTCATGATAGTGTTGGAGTATGGAAGTAAGAGGCACTCCTCCGATGGCTCTTACTTAGAGAGTATGGACACCATACTTGCTATCTTGATGGTGTGGCATGGTAGAAGGGAACATTTCTGCATTGGATACTATTGGGAGAATATGGTTTGACATCTTTGTCTACCCATATATCTCGACTTCTTCTTTTGTACAATGTTGGGATGATGCTTAGATCCAACAAGGCCAACAGGGCTAAGGATGAAGGCATGAAAATCCTCTCTTTACTTCATGTAGCATGGGATGGAGGTATACATTGTGAGTTGGAGCTTTCCTCTTGTGGAAGGAACCATCTATCTTTATGTATCTCATGTATTGTGGAGGGTGTTGGACAACTTGTGGCTATCACTTAGAGCTTCATGATGGATGAGGGGTATCTATCTACACAATTAGATATCACTCTAGATATTATAGAGAGGCAATTTTTGTGATGGGAATACATAAATCATTACAGAAAATGGGGATACCTTCCTTGTGTGGATGCCATTTGGAGGGGAACAGATTTCTCTAGCATCTACTTTTGCAGTTGCTTGAGGACAAGCAACATTTTTCCAAGGAGGACTGTAATATTCCCAAATTTTCTCATGATACTTGGAATATTAGAGTTATTAATAAACTTAATTAAATAAATAAACAAAAGGATGGAGGGACCCATAATCCTCAAAGATGAATAAAATCCACTTTTTATGTGTGTATGTGGATATTTTAGATCTAGATCTAAAATCATGGAGTAGTGGAGTAGCTCCATTAATGGAGATCATGTCTCATTTATGAGATATATTATGGAGGATGAAACAGTCAAATAAGATCATGGATCTTAAATGAAAAATCATGAGGATATTTGATAAGGTCAACTGAGATCATAGTGCATTCAAAGAATATCATAAATCACTTATGATAATATAGTGGAGTAATTGATGCATTTAATGCACACATGATGGAGAGGGTAATCACCCCATGTGAACATGATGGAGGACATGGATCAATAGCGCAGTCAACCATGGAGACTTTTGTCCACATGTACAGCGCAGTTTTCTAAATTTTTTGTTCATCCAGAAACTATTTTCAGTGGAGGAGATTGGAGGAGCTAGGTCTTGAGCTTTTAGCCCAAGGATCTAGAGGATGGATCAACCCTTCTTGCATAGATCTAATTATGCATCATTGCAGCCATCATATCATCAGATCTATCTTCAAATCTGCATTCCCAACAGTATATATGTGAAGCCCTAAGAGGGTGGTTTTCTTAGATAGACATATCTGAGAAACCCTTTTTGGGCTATTTTGGGAATCCATCATTGAGCCCTAGTCTACATTTTCAGCATCATCGGAGCTCCCATTCTGCCTAGATCTGACTTTCTATCTTTCAGTTAGTTGCAATCCCAATAGTTGCAGTAGGGAAAACATAGTTTACCTTCCAGCAGTTACGCAGCCCCTCTTGTGGGATCATTGCAAGGTCATTATAGGTCATCACTTTGGCTTTTGTGTTTCATATTTTGAGCATTTTTGTACTCGCTTTTTCACCTCCAATATAATAAAATGGCTCAACTATTTATGTGCATTCTAATGTGTATATAGATTTATTGTTTACTTTGTTGCAGTTCTTATATTTTTGTTAAGTATTATTGCATTCTCCCTATTGGGATATTACACCCAATCGCTAGGATTAGGTGTCAATATTCCCCCCCCCCCCCCCTTAATCTGAAGGGATGTTGGTGAGTCCAAACATTGTTTTGATTCTTTCAATATTTTCACTTCCAAGTGCTTTGGTGAATATGTATGAAATCTTCTCATTTGTGGAACAATTGCGTAGATGGATTGTATTTGCCTCAACATGATGTCAAATCATATTGTATTTTGTATTGATGTGCTTCATTCGATCATGGAACTTTGGGTTCTTGGAGAAATTTATTGCAGAAGTGTTGTCCATCATGAGTGGAGTTGAATGCACTTGTTTCATCTGCAAATATTCCAAAATTTTCCTAAGCCACACAATGTCCTTTGTTGCTTGAGCTGTTGCCACATATTCTGCCTCAGTTGTGGAATCTGTTGGAACTGATTGTTTGCATGATCTCTAGGAGATAGCTCTTGATCCAAGACTCATAACATAACCTAAAGTAGATACCCCAGTTTCTTTTTCCCCATTAAAGTTTGAATCGGAGTATCCAATCAAGGTGAATTTTCCCATCTTTGTATACTTGAGTGCAAAGTCTTGAGTCCCTTTCATGTACTTTAGAACTCTTTTTTCAATAGACCAATGTCCCTCACATGGATTTTTCATAAACCTAGATAAGATTCCAACAAAAAATGAGATGTTTGATCTGGTAGTAGTCAGATAGTTGAGACTTCCTACAAGTTATTTATAATTTGTTGCATCCTAAAATTCTTTTCCTTCAATGGATGTGAGCTTCAAATTTTGTTCCATTGAAGTAGTCAAAGGATTGCACTTAGCCATGCCAAACCTGTTCAACATATCTCTAATGTGCCTCTTCTTAGAGAGGGATATAAACTTAGGATGTTGAGTTACTTCAATACCAAGATAGTAGTGAACATATCCCAAATCAGTCATCTCAAAACCTTTCCTCAATTCCTTCTTTACGGATGCAATATAGCTCTCATTGTTCATTGTCATCAAAATATCATCTACATACACCACAAGATATACAACTATTTTTCCAGCTTTCATGACAAACAAATTTGCATCATCAATATCATAATGTTTGAAGTTGAGTTTTAGAATATGCTCAGTTAACTTCTCATACTAGGCTCGCATTGCTTGTTTGAGGCCATGGAAGGATTTTACAAGCTTGCATACTTTTTTTTCTTGGCCCTTCACAAAAATCCTTTTTGGTTGGGACATACAAATATTCTCCTTTAGATCTCCATTCAAGAAAGAAGTTTTCGCATCCATATGATGTAATTTCCAACCGTTATGAGCTTCCAAGGCAAAGAGTGATTGAATGGTAGCCCATTTTATCATCGGGGGAGGGAATTCTCCTCATAATCAAGCCCTTCTTTCTATGCAAAACATTTTTCCACAAGCCTGGCTTTATGCTTGTCAAGTGAGCCATCAGCTTTGTACTTTCTCTTGTAGACCTACTTGTAGCCAGTAGGTTTGGTTCCCAATGAAGGATAAACCAGCTTCCAAGTTCCATTATTTATCAAGGCATCATATTCCTTTTGCATTACTTCATTCCATTCATCATGAGAAATGGCTTCTTTGAATGAAGTTGGTTCAAAATTTGTTTGCCCCCCCACCTCTGAAACTTATCCTTCCTCTTCCTCTTCGACCATCTTTTCCTCTAGAAGAATCTTGAGCATGATTCTTCTCTTTATATGCAAGACACAAATTCTTCAAAAGACTGAGGAGTTGTCTTCTTCCCAAAATCCTTTTCTCTCTGCAAAATTTTGCTCAAGGGAATCAAAGGTAATCTTCTTGAGAATTCCACTTGCTTCAAATGACTCAAGATAATGTGAGTAATTGGTATATAATTCCTTGACATAAGCAATGAGAGGTGTGTCTATTTCAACACCAGTGTTTTAAATGTCATGCATGATGGATCTTACTTCTGATGCTAAAGCAAGAGGGTCATCATTTTTCAATTCAATACTGAATAGTTTAATCATCAATTGAACAACTTCAAGTTATGATTATGAGTCATACAGTCCTTTCAAATTATTCAAGGCTTCATAATATTTGAGAATGGTGTAATATGGAGACCCACCTCTTCATTTACAGATGTTGCAATCAAGGCATAGGCCTTGTTGTTCTTATTGTCCCAAATGTACATCTCCTTTTTTGAGGTAAGCTTTGCAGCTGCATTTTCTCTATCTCCTTCACAAATTCCTTTCCACAACTCATTAAAAATGAGATTGTGCTTTATTTTCAGGAACCACTCAAGATATTTCTCCTTGCTAGTGAGAACCACTCCCACAATGGACATGAGCAAATGCATTCTGAATATGTACTCTAAAAAAAATTACACTCTGCTGTAAAAAAAATTGCAATTCTGGTGCTAATTTTTTGTAAAAAAATGAATACTTGTGCTAATTATTTTTATGCAGAGGTATATGTGGTATCAGAGTGAATATGGGGGAGGGTGCTTCTAGGGAGGGTGAATATGAAGTGGGAAACTATGTATATGTAAACGTGTATGGAGATTGTGTGGGAGGAGCAGCATAAGGAGTACCGTAAGGAGAAACATAAGGTTGGGGAGGAGAAGCATATGGAGAGGAGTTGGGTGTCGAGAGCATCGAGGAGGGAGAATTGTTGTGGGAGTGGTGTATTGTGCAATGTTGATCTATATTTTATGCAAGAACGCAATAGAATACAGAAATAACCATAAAGATAGAGATGCAACGGAAATAAGGCTTCATTTCATTAATATAAAATAACAGAAATTATTACAACCATAATGGAAATAAAATAGCTAGGGTGCTGGTAGCGAATCTCTGAGAAGAAATGTCGAAGATACAAACCTTTTAACTGTGTTACAATGAGGCTTGAGGGCCTGTTTATTATTGAGAAACAATGGAAAAACTGAAACGTCAAAAAACCTAACTCTAGGAGATGAAGCGCCAAAACTGTGGGTCTTGTTTGGGTAAATTAGTGTTTCAAATTCCCGGGGACGTAACTTTGGCATCTGATCTCCGTTTCACGCGCTCAATATCTCATTATAAAGATCTATCCGAGTACAACTTTCGATGTGAGCAACATTAGTACATGGACTCCGGTTTTCCCAAAAAACGTCGTTTAGGTCCTCAAAACGGCTCTGGAATTTTAGGACCCAAAAAACTACTAAAAATAGTAAGTTGTGTTGCAACTTAAAAACTAAACGAACTGATGGTGGGTGGCCACCAATATCCACCTAGATCATTAAGGTCCCAAAACAGCTCCGGGAGTGCAGGACCCAAAAACCTGATAAAAATAGTAAGTGGTGTTGAATGTGAAAATTTGCAAGAATTGATGGTGTGGGTCCAAATGAAATAGGTGGGTGGCCACCGATATCCACCTGGATCATTCCTCCCTCCTTAGGAAGCAATGGTCCCCATTGCGTTGAGATCCACCCTGAGATGAGGCAAATTCTGTTGAACTGGGTATTAGATTTGTTGAAGATGTCATGGACATGTTGGCGTACATGATGGATGTGTTTAGTAAATTTGGTCTCTTTATCAGCCTCAGATAATACATGTGTGGATTCTATATGTGTATTTTCATGAGGTATGGCAACATCAGGCGGCGGTGTGTTTGGGGTTAGATCAATAGAGTGCTTGTCCTGACAGTGTAGAGGAACCTCTGTGAGGGAGGAGAAAATGTCCTCGTATTCCTCCATGAATTTTTCCATCTGCTACAGCCATGCAGGGGATCCCTATTTTGAGGTTGTGGCCACAATATTCTTCTTTCCCTGTGAGCGATTTTTAAGGAAAATAAATTTCCTGGTTTGGGAAACAATCTTACTGCGTTTTTTTGCAGTAGTCAAAGAGATGACAGAAGGCAGTACTACCTCTGGTATCCTGTACAAGTTATTTCCAAAAGTAATAATAATAGCATGAGGCCTAGACTCATACACAGCATGTCACCTCCACAAGTATGGTTGACCTAATAATACATCGGCTACTTCAAGAGGAGCAACATCACATAATACCTCATCCGTGAATGGCTTGATGTTGTACGGAAGGTGGCACTTTTGGCGGATGCGAATATCTCTCACTTGGTGAAGCCACCTGATGGTATATGGCTGCGGATGTGCTATAGTCGGTAGGCTGAGCCGCTTCACGACCTCTGCTAAAATGAAGTTCTTTTGCCTTCCGCTATTGACAAGAAATTGCAGCGGAGAACCCTTCACCCACATCTGCGAATGGAAGAGACGCTCCCCCTCCTCTGGATCCTCTGGATCCTCCCTCTGGATCTTGGTGGTGGAAACAATAGCACTGGGATCCACATCAATGATCTACTTCCCTTTGACATTTCCTTTTTCTAGTTCTGACTGAGGATCAGAAAATGCATCTGATTCAAGTACCTTTAGTTCAGCCACCAATGACTGTTTGGCCCGACACTCGTTTGTGCTATGAATGGGGTTGTTATGAAATTCACACCAATTCCCTGTGTCCTTCTTTGGATTTGTGGTGTTGTTCTGGGTCGCGCTGTTTTGACCTTACCCCTTGTTCTTTGGTTCGAGGGCACCTTTCGGATTCACAGATCCAAAGTCTTGCTTCTTCTGCTTAAATTTCTGCTCGATCTTGGTGGCATGGCGATATGTCGTGCCAAGTGATGTAATGTCGAGGAACTCCATTTCATCCTGAATGTGTTTGTGTATACAACCATGGTACTTGAGCACCAAATGTCTCTCTGAATCTTTAATACCCAACTTTGTGCATATGGTATGGAACAGATTCGTTAGTTCGTGCACATCTTGATCCCTTTGTTACCGCGGCGTGGTCCATTGGATGTCTTTGTCCTCATAGCTCCCCACAGGGTAATATTTTTCCTTGATGCTGTCTCAGAACAAATTCCAAGTGGTTGTGGTCGATAATAGAGAGGGTTCCCCATCATCCTCTTGCTCACAGTAGGTTTCCCACCAGTGTTTGACATGGGGGGCGGCTTTGAGGAGTGCAAAAACAATATTTTCTTGATCAAAGAAATCATGGACCGAGAAATAACCTTCCATCAAATTCAACCATCTATCTATGACATATGCATCTATTTGGCCTTCAAATACAGGAATGTAAAATTTTACCTATACCTTGAAGGGATTGGCACCTTCGGAGTGGCTGTTGGATGCAGATGTGTCATAGGTGGGCAGTCGTTGAAAGATCTGAGGAAATTTATCCATCATCACGTTCCTTTGTTTCTCGAGGGCCTCCTCTTGCAATATTTTGATAGGATCTTCTGCTCCCTCGTATTTCTTCTCTTCATCCATGGGAGGTCATCGGGGTTTGCGAGGCTGATCTTGCAAGGGTTCAACCAAATAGAGCCCTAAATCCTTATACCCTGACCGAGTTGGGGACATGCAAAGAAAAAAAAAGAAAGATTAGACCCCTCTGACACCAATGATCCAGATTTTATGCAGGAACGCAACAGAATACAGAAATAACCATAAACATAGAGATGCAGCAGAAATAAGGCTTCATTTCATTAATATCAAATAACATAAATGCTTAAAACCATAATGGAAATAAAATAGCTAGGGTGCTGGTAGTGAATCTCTGAGAAGAGATGTGGCAGCTACAGACCTCTGAACTGTGTTACAATGAGGCTCGAGGGCCTATTTATTATTGAGAAACAATGGAAAAATTGAAACGTCAAAAAACCTAACTCTAGGAGATGAAGCGCCAAAACTATGGGTCCCGTTTGGGTAAATTAGTGTTTCAACTTCCCGGGGACGTAACTTTGGCATCCGATCTCTGTTTGACGCGCTAAATAGCTTGTTAGAATGATCTATCTGAGGAGTACAACTTTTGATGTGATAAACATTAGTCCATGGACCCATGTTTCTCCCGGTGTTCCCAAAAAACATCATTTAGGGCCTCAAAACGGCTCCGGAAGTTCAGGACTCGAAAAACTACTAAAAATAGTAAGTTGTGCTGCAACTTAAAAACTGAACGAACTGATGGTGGGGGTTCAAATGGAATAGGTGCATGGCCACCAATATCCACCTGGATCATCAAGGCCCCAAAACGGCTCTGGAGTGTAGGATCTGAAAACCTATTATAGCATGATTTTTCACCCTCATGTGATTCATGATTGTCTCTTTGGCCTTGGGCACCCATTCCCACAGACTTGAACAAAATTCATAAAAAAAAATATTAAAAATCCCATACGCGGGTATGCCCAGACTTTTCCGCGTGTATACGCGAGTCCATACACACTTTTCCGCGTATTCCATTAAGATCATTAAAAAATATATAAAATTCCCTATTTTCAGGCTGGGTTGATGGTTACTCCAGTAGTTCAACCACCCCAGCACATGGCCAACTGTTTCCAACTGATTGAAACTACTTTGAGGGAGTATAAAAGCCCCTCATGTGCATGGCCTAAGAGAGAGAGAAATTATAGATATTATACTCTGTTGGAATCCCAATTCAAGTCTGATTTCCTGTGCCTCCTGCACTTTCCCAGATTTTTACAGGAAACTCTTGTTTCCTGGAGATGTTCATCAGTTTATATGTCATCTCGTGTGCACAAATCTTGAAATTATCCTAGCGAGGCAAGGGCGGGACGGATCCAGACGACGGTCTGTTCGAAGATCGTGGAAGGATTCAGGTGATCTCTCCACTTTTTATTATTGTACATGCTGTTCATAATGAAGAAGAACCATCTTGTTCCTGAATTCACGTTTTAATATCTGCTTGCATATGTGAAAAGATTATTAATTAAGCATTTATTATTGTTTATATGATGTTTCACATGGATTTCACTGACATTTAGGATAGATATATGCTGTACAACTAGATTTCCGTGCACGTTTCTTCTTGGTTTTCAGGTTGAGGAGGAAGAAGGGTTGCTGGGGGTTTGGACCCCGCGGGATCTACATCAAACATAGGATTACGGGTGAGTTTTACTATCGATGTTATCTAGTTTTTAGCATACAAGTGTGGTTGTGTGAGTCCTTCTTGAATAGCATGCCCTGATCTGTGGAGGTTTCGACCCAACAAACCTCTAGGGAGTTATTTCCCAAAACAGAACTGGCGACTCCACTGGGGATCACATTCTTGTGGTTCCCCTGTTGGGTGGTTTCAGCTGTTTGAAAGGTTTCCAACAGTTTTAATTATTATTTCCAGTCCAGTTAACTTTTTCTCAGTCAGACTGAAGACCTGGTTCTTTAACCAGGCTTGATCTTTTTTGTTTTTCATTATTTACCTTTCCATTCATGATTTTTTTTATACACAGTCGCGTATACACACAGTTTTTGTTAAATGAAATCGTGTATACGCGGGTTTCCTTTGAAACAGGCACGTATGCACGCTTGTTGAAAAGCTGATAAGTAGCGTATGCCTGGGCAAATTTTGAAATTTTTTATTTCTTGACTTTTTGGCCTTGTCTGCCTGTGGAGACCTATTCCTGATGTGTCTTTATAGTCTCTGGATTGTGTTGATAGTGGATATTAGTATTTTTCTCTCTTGTTTGGTGGAAGACTAGCTTATTAGGAAAATCTTGTTTTTTAGTGCTTGCATTTCTGGTTCGAGTACCAAGATCTCTTTCTGGGGATTCTTGGCTATTCTGCTTCATCAGGATGAGAGCTTCTGCTCATATACTCTTTCCTAACTTTGTGTCTTGCTTTTCACTTCAATTTTTTCCCATTTTCTGGTTGGTTTTCTTGAGTTCATTTCACTGGGTCTTGTTGCAATTTTTGAAGAGTCTTTCTTGGTTCTTTGAATTTTTTGTTTGCTGCAAGGTTGTACTATTCTTTTGGGCTGAGTTACTGAGTTTCTTGTCTTCTTTTGCTCATATAAATCTTGCTACTAAGTGGCACTATAAGATTTGGAGCGTTTTTGAATTTTTGCTTGAAATTCAGAGTTGTTTGGCTTGGTAATTGGATAGTTTTCTTGGTCTCTTCGAGCTCTTCTTTTTATAAAATTCAAAAGCTCAAAAAAACACTTTGTTTTGTCATTTGCTTTTGTTTTGCATTTTTGTTTTCATTTTGTTACATCTTTTGAAGCTTTGTTGAGATTTCTTGCCTTTGGTTTCTGACTTGATTTGGGAAGGGAATTGTCATTGGTTTCTTCCTCTTGTTTCAAGCATATTTTGGTGTCTTTATACTGAGAGTTTCTGATTTTGGGAACTAGTTTTGTGGACAACCGAAAAGTGATAAAACTGAAGGATTCTTTGGAAATTTCTCTTTGCTTTGTTAGATTTTGCATCTTATAATTTGCATGCTCTTAGTTATTTTCATTAGGTGCACTTAAGCATTTGTAGTATTTTTCATAGATTTTGCGAGTGTGAGTTTGATATTTGAAAAGAAAAAATATATATATAGTCTCGTAGAACCCGTGTAGAAATTTATTTTCATCGAAAGGCAATTACTACATTTGCATGTAGTTTGGTTTTCATTAATTTCTTTTCTGCGTCATAAAACACCACAAGTTTCATTTCCATATCCCATTGACCTAATATAACAGCCAATTAAAATAAGCGCTATAATTTAAAAACAACTAGCAAGTTTTTTATTAAGTGTCATACATCAACTAGCTAGGTTGTAGGGCCTTGTATTAGGTGAGTGGAGAGTTAACTCTCCAAGGCCACTCAAACTAAAACACAGAAGTTTATTAATTGAGCGAAATCCAACTTCATTAGGTGGACTGGGAAAGCTCTCCTCCAGAGAGTCAAGCGCGAGGGGAAGTGAAGGCCGAGAAGAGAGATACCCCCTCTCTGATTTGCTAGATCTTGTCTCAAGACCGTTCCGCCCGGCTTCTGACACAGATTGGTGTCCATAGTTGCCATTCCTAGGTTCCACACAGGTGACTGCAGGGGGGAATACCCGTGGTACCTGAGGCAAACGTCGTATCACTTCCAGCAGTACTTCTGGGGGGTGCCCTTGCGAAGCTTTGGTACTTGTTCCGGCAAAGGATGTTTTTAGGACGTCGACGTAACTGTTTCTGTTACCTTCGCTAGTAGGCCTGGGCCGTAATTATCCCAGAATACTTCCGGGAGGTCCTATTTCTCACTTTCTCGTATTTTGGTGTCCGGTCCTAATCACCCGGAGCAGAAATACCTGAAGGCTGCTTGCTTGGTTGTATCTTAGGGATTTTTGTAGTGAGTGCTCTTTGCTCCTAGCTTTCTTAGCGTTATACTTTTTTGAGTCTAATTAAAATTTGTTAAAGTGGCTGAACAAGCGCCTCGTCGATCGAGGAGAATCCAGGGGTTATCTCCCGAGAGTGCAGAGCCTTCTTCAAGAAGGCGTAGGAGTAACATAACAGGTGAATATCACCCTATGGTATCTAACGCAGTGGAGAGTGATCCTCCACAAGGGCTTGAAGGTTTCGTAGTTGGTTCTGGTGTTGGTTCCGAGAGGAGCGCTTCGCTCACCTCGAGAGTCTTATTTCCAGGAGAGTTAGGAATAGAAGTAGAGGAATTAACTAAGTCTCCTCAGTCACTTCCATCTCCTCTTCCTCCTGATTATCCATTTGTTGTTGAGTACATCGGACCTGAGTCACAGAGACCAGAAATTCCTCCTTTTTATTCATACCTTTCGATGGCCACGACTGGGAACGCGGCTTCTGCTGTGAGTGCTGCAGGCATTCAAACTCCTGCTTCAATTGAAGGAGGAGGCACTATTGCTATATCTTCGATTACTTCTAGTACTGTTGTGTTTGGCTCCGGTTTCACCCAAGCACATGCTTATCAATCTAGTCCCTTTTGTTTTGTAATGCCCACTAGTGGGATTCCTCCTTTTTCCTTTTCCACTGCTGCAGCTGTATCTACACCCATGTCTTCCATGGCTAGTGGGTTATCTTCTTTTCAAGGGTTTCCCTTCGGAACTGGGCATATTCCTAGTTCAAATACTTCTTTAGGGGCTTTTCCTTTTACTTCTCAAACTCAGAGTTTTAACCCTTGGTCTGGAGGTCAGAGTTCGACTACTTTTACAGGTTGGAACCCTGTATTTACAACAGCGGGGACAGGGAATCAGTTTTACGCTGGTCACCAAGGGAATGCTTCTTTCCCTTCATCGAGTGCTTATCAGACTTTTTCCCCTATTTATAATGCTTGGAACCCCTATCAGGGGCTTTCCTCTTCATTCATTACTTCGGGGGGGGGGAACTGGTCTGGTATTTGGTAACTCTACGTTGGGAGGGGGTCCTTCTCCAAATGTTGGGTCCTTTGGCCCAACATTTTCTACGAGTTATTTTTGGCAATCTGGTGCCTCATCAAATCCAGGGTACTCTTTTCAGAATTTAGGGAATTCATCCCATCAAGGATGGAATCCTCAGGCTCCGCCTCGTTTACCTTTTCTGGCAACGTTAAACTTGCCAGATCTGTCGAAATTGACGAATGATCTGATCCGATATAGTCCAGGGTGGCCTCCGGTTCCCACCAAACTACCTTCAGACATTCCAAACTTTGAAGGCAAGAATGGAGAGGACCCGGCTGACCATATCACCACCTTCCATTTATGGTGTTCTTCTAACTCCCTGATCGACGATTCGATTAGGTTGAGATTGTTTCAACGCACCTTAACTGGAAACGCTGCCAAGTGGTATATTGAGTTAACTGGGGGTAGTTTTTCTACGTTTGGAGATCTGGCTACAACATTTCTAAATCATTTCCAGTTGCCTGTCCGTTATGATGTCGGGACCGAACTCCTAGCTAATTTTAAACAGGACGATGCAACCCTCATTTCTGATCATATTCAGGAATGGCGGAGAAGGAAGAGGCTTATTAAAGCTCATATTCCAGGAGAATTCCTTTTGGAATGGTTTTTGAAATCTCTGCAGTCAGATATTTCTAAGGATGTATCCCTGTCAGGGGTATTTTCCGAGGAGCAGGCCATTTTTAGGGCCCAGCAGCTTGAATTGATATATTCTCAGTCTAAAGTCCTTCATAAATATTTTCCTAATGCTCCTCGCTCCAAATTGGACTTATCCAAGACTAAACCCAGTCCTCATGGTGATGGACTTATTGGGTCGATCAATAGTGGTGCAGCTAACCTACTTAATCAATTGCAGCATTTGTCTTTACAATCTGCTCCGTCTGGTCAGGATGTGCCTGTTGAATCATCGCCTTCTCAATCTTCGCCGGTAAATGCCGTTCAGACTTCTAACCCTAAAGAAAATCAACAATCCAAAGGGAAGAAGAAGGGACGTAATAAGAAAAAGGGCAAGAATGGGAAGGGTAATGCAAATAAATCCAACGAGCATGTTGGTGAGGGTCCAAAGGATAAAAAGAAAGTGAAGTTTCCATGCAAGTTATGTGCTGGAGACCATATTACTCACCTTTGCCCTAAAATTCAGGATGCGCAGCGTTTGTTAGCTCAGCAAGGTTCTTCCAGTTCCCAGGATGTGTTGACAAACCCTTTTCCCCAAGGGAAACAGCTATTTGTTGGCGCAAATCAAAATACTGGGGCTTCCTCTCGGGGCACCCAGGAAGGGGAAACTCCATCAAACATATACATGATGAGTGCTCACGTGGATGTCGCCACGAGATCCCGTGATTATGGCGAAGATGAGTCTTCGAAAGCCAAGGGTGCTCCCGATGCTACTGAGCCACTTCATATCACGAAGCCTACTATTGAGCCTATACCTTGGATGCCCAAAGCATCTACTAAGCGTACGACGATTAATCCAAATGCCAGGGCTGCCCAGAACTACTCTATTGTGGAAGATCTAGCACAGAGTCCTTGTGCCATGTCGGCTCTTGAGGTGCTCCAGTCTTGTCTGGCTCAACGCAGTGCTCTGCTCACTGCTATTGGGGTTGTCGATCCAAAGAACTCTCTTATGATTACATTCGATATGACTAATTTTAAAAAGAGACTCCCCCATCATATGGATTTTCATATTAAATCATCGTACCAGAAATGCAATATTTTCCGGACGGTCGTTGATGAGGGTGCTTCCACATGTGTGATGTCTCTCACATGTTGGAAGGGAATTGGATCTCCCGCAGCTGTTCCATCTGCTACTCTTCTGACTGCATTTGATGGTCATTCTCACAGACCGCATGGTATTGTCCCAGCTTTGCCCATCTGTGTTGGGGGCAAAACTGTAAATATAGAGGTGGAGATAGTTGATGCAAGCTTGGACTACAACCTTCTGTTGGGGAGAAACTGGATTTATGAGATGGATTCCATTGCATCTTCATTATTTCGGATTATTTGTTTCCCTCATGAAGGGAGGATTGTTACGGTGGATCAACTGGACTGTCCTCCTGTAGACCCGAATGCATCTACTGACTCAACTATTCCAAAGTTGGATAATACCAAGGCGCCTGTTGAGAATTTAGGGGTTGGAATGTATTCTTCCTTGATGGGTACTTTTGATATTCCACCTCCTACTGTTCATATAAATGCAATTTCATCCTCCAGGGCTCCTCTTCGAAGAGAGTTCTTCAGAACTCATTATTTTTCGGACCCTTGGACCTTACCTTCCCCTACCTCCACATTAGCGGAAGGTCAAGTGGGTGGAATGGCATTTCCAATGTCTGCAGCTGAGATTGCTTATCAATCTATTGTTGACACTGTAGAGTCCATTCCATCTCCTCTTTCACCAGAAGAGTTGGATGGAGATGTGGCTCCGGCTTGGACACTTAGTTCTTCTTCCGCCCAGGATTGCCTTGATACCACTCTTCCATCTGAAGAGGCCATCCTGGAAGCTATGACTGGTATAGATAGACCGTGGGATGATTTGCATCATCGGTCTTACTTTTTACCTGATTTGAGCGAAGTTGAATCAAGTTTTCCAAGTCCTTTGTCTCCTGGTCCTGTTCACCCAGTCCTGAACCCTTTAGCACCAACACAGGCATATGTTGAAGGGAACATGGCTGTGATTTCTCCAACTATCCCGGTGAACATTTCCAGGGATCCCAATGTTATAGAGAATGTCTTCATCGGAGCTGAATGTTCCCCTGAAGAGATTCAGATTTACACCGATCTCTTTAAAGAGTATAGGGATGTGTTCGCTTGGTCTTATGAGGAAATGCCTGGTATAGATCCATCTATTGTCTAGCATGAGATCAAGACTTACGAAAATGCTAAGCCTATGAGGCAAAAACTTCGACTGGTCAATCCTAGGAAGGTAGCAGCTATCAAAGCCGAGGTGGAGAAGCTGCTTAAGGCAGGATTTATTTTCCCAGTTCCTTTGACTGAATGGGTTTCAAACCCTGTTCTCATAGATAAAAATCAAGGAACAATTCAAGTTTGCATTGATTTCAGAGACCTTAATAAAGCATGTCCGAAAGATAATTACCCCACGCCATTTATAGATCAGATCATTGATGAGTGTGCCGGTAATGAGATTTTCTCCTTCATGGACGGTTTCTCTGGATATAATCAAATTACTATCCGTCCTGAAGATCAGCATAAGACTGCCTTTATTTGTCCCTAGGGTACTTTTGATTACAAGAAGATGCCTTTTGGTCTTAAAAATGTTGGGGCTACGTTTCAGCGGGCCATGTCATATGCCTTCCATGACATCAAATAGATAATCAAGGCATATTTGGATGATTTAGCTGCTCATTATCGAAAGAGAATGGATCATCCTGCTCACCTCCGTCAAGTATTTGAACGATGTCGTTTCTACAAGATTAGGTTGAATCCGAACAAGTGTGTTTTCGCGGTTACATCCAGTCGGTTATTGGGATTCATTGTGTCTAGGGAAGGGATTAGGGTAGATCCCTTCAAGGTTGAGGCAATACTTCGGTTGCCTCCCCCGTCGTCTATTCGTCAACTTCAAAGTCTACAAGGAAAAGCTAATTTTCTTCGGAGGTTTATCGTAAATTATGCTGAAGTTACCAAAGGATTTATGAGATTGTTGAAGAAGGGAGTTCCATTTTTTTGGGATGACTTCGCTCAACGCTCATTCGATGCTTTGAAAAAAGCATTGACCTCTGCTCCTTTATTGAGTCCACCTGATTATAGCAGGGATTTCCTTTTGTATCTTGCAGCAGCAGAATCTACCGTTGGTATGGTTCTGGTTCAGGAAGATGATGCTCTTGTAGAGCATGTTATATACTATCTTAGTCGAGGCTTGGTAGGACCTGAACTCCGGTATACTCCGATAGAAAAACTGGCTTTAGCAGCTGTTCATGTTGTGCAGCGACTCAGACATTACATTCTTCTACAAAAAACTTATGTTTTGGCAGCAGCCAATCCATTTCAGTTTGTTCTCAGTAGGCGAGTGATTAGGGGAAAATACAATAGATGGATTGTGATTTTGCAGGAATTTGACCTTGAGTTTATGTCTACCAAATCCAAGAAATCATTAGTTTTCACGGAATTGATTTTTGAGTTGCCCTGTGGAGAAGAGATAGTCTATGATGAATCCTTCCCGGATGAACATTTGTTTCTTATCTCTCCACAGGATCCTTCGTATGGAGATATCATTGTGTATCTTCAGACTGCGAAGTTTCCCTCTACTTTTTCGAAAGATGAGTGTCGTAAGTTGCATCACTTGGCTAAAAATTACTTGATCATTGGTGATGCTTTATACCGTCGAGGGGTTGATTCAATCCTGAGACGTTGCTTAACTCTCGAAGAAGCTGAGGCTTTGCTGAATGATTGCCACAGTGGAGCTTGTGGTGGTCATTTATCTGGGCTTGCTACAGCCCAAAAAATCTTGCGTGCTGGGTACTTTTGGCCTTCGATTTTCAAAGATTGTGTGGAGTCGGTCAAAAAGTGTCATCCGTGTCAAGTCTATACTCAAAAAATGCACGCTCATCCAGCTCCACTTTTTCTAGTCATTACTATTGGTCCCTTTACAAAGTGGGGTATTGATTATACTACTTGTAACCCACCTTCGGCTAAAGGTTACAAGTACATCATTGTAGCAGTAGACTACTATACGAAGTGGGTCGAGGCTATGCCTACTTTTGGGAATGATGGTGATACTGCAGCTCTTTTTCTTTTCAACCAGGTTATTGCTCGTTTTGGTATTCCTAGAGAGATTTTCACTGATCATGGCAGTCATTTTCAGAATAGCATGATGGTTGAGTTGGCTCTAAAATTGGGTTTCCGGCAGGAGCATTCATCTCCATATTATCCTCAAGCCAATGGGCAAGTGGAAGCCGTGAATAAATCCTTGAAGACAATTCTTCAAAGGACAATCAATAAAGCTCGATCCAACTGGCATATTATGCTATATCCTGCACTTTGGGCATACAGGACGTCAGTGAAAACTGCAACTGGCTTTACTCCGTTTCAGCTAGTTTACGGGTTGGAATCCGTATTTCCCATTGAATGTGAGATTCCTTCTCTTAAGATAGCTGTTGAACTTCTTCCTGACACTTCTAGTCTTGAAGAACGTCTCCTTCATCTGGAACATCTCGATGAGCAGCATCGAGATGCCGCCACAATGAATGAAGCGCATAAAAACCGAGTTAAAGTTCAATAAGATAAGGCGGTCAAGCCTAGGGTTTTTTTGGAAGGTGACCTTGTTTTGGTCTATGCCCAAGAAAAAGATGCCCTGGGCGCAGGGAATTTTAAGTCTATGTGGTATGGCCCCTTTATCGTTAAAAAAGTTCTTAAAAAAGGAGCATATACCTTGGTTGATTTTGAAGGGAATGAGTTGTCGGAGCCTAGAAATGGGCTCTATTTGAAAAAGTATTATGCCTAGGCTTCGGCCTGGCATTTTGCTTTTGTATATAGTAGTTTTGCTTTGTACATATCTGGTTTTTCGATCTTTGATGGGATGGTGATGTTTTTGATCTGCTTTGGCAGGTTGTGTCGGATGTCATGAGTCATTTTGGTTTCGCCGATGGTGCTAGTAGACACACCTGGAACTTGGCTTCCGCGGCTTGGGTGCTTCATCATCCATCCGGTCAGCTGTTAGTATCAAGAGGAGTCTGCATTGGTCCTGCTTCCAATAATATAGCAGAATACACTGCAGTTATTTATCTACTCTCGGAGGCAATATCTTTGGGTGTTGATTCGTTGGTAGTTCTCTTGGACTCCCAGCTGGTGGTGTCACAGTTGAACAATACTTATCGGGTTCAAGATCCATTTTTACTCCGGTTGTTCTTGAGGGTACGTTTGTTACAAAGATCATTTCAATGTTTAACTTTCATTCATATTCCTCGAGCTGACAATTGGATGGCAGACTCATTAGCTAATCAAGCAATTGATTGGCATATTAATCATTCCATACAATAAAATTTAATCATCAAAAACATCATACATTTTTATACATTTATTTACTTCAATTCATTCATTCACACTTGTTAGATTGTACTGGGGCACCTTGACACTCATTTTCGTTATTGGTGGGTTGTCTCGTGTTGGTTAATGGTTTACATTATTGACCAGTAATCCAGTGATTTCTCACATGGTTGACTTCAGCTCATTTATTCCCATTGTGTAGAATTGTGTCGTCGAGATCGGTGAAGACCTCGGGTTGCATCCGCATTTTTCAGTTCACTTTTGTCAGTCCATTCAGTTATTGCCAGTGATGCCGTCCACCCTTATATGTTGCAGTGTCAGTACAGCAGCATCTTATATGTTGGCTCCCAAGTTGCATGATTGTACCATGTATTCCACCCCTTATGATTTGGTACTTGGAGATTTAGTCACTTTTATGATCAGACATCCAGTTTCAGCATCATTGATCAGCTTTCTATATGTGATACTTGGACATTGATTCCGACTTGTACTTCCGGGCCATGCTCAGATGACTCATTGTGTACTTTTAGTTCAGCTATACTTGTATACATTTTGGATCTATTCTATACTTTCTATATGATTTATTTTTGACTGAGCATGGGTATGCCCGCCTCAGCATGAGTTGAATCTCTATTTTCTTTCATTGGTTTTTGGCAAGTTGAAATCTGGTGAAGTCCTCTCTTGTCTTTGCGAAGTTCTTTCTATGTGCATAATAAATTTCGGCCATCATGTACCCCTTCTGACCTCATACATTAGGGGGCATCTGTTATAGCATGATTTTTCACCCTCATGTGATTCATGATTGTCTCTTTG
The DNA here is from genome assembly GCA_034641835.2 of Pinus albicaulis. Taxonomy (NCBI): domain Eukaryota; kingdom Viridiplantae; phylum Streptophyta; class Pinopsida; order Pinales; family Pinaceae; genus Pinus; species Pinus albicaulis. The sequence continues at coordinate 99,884,219 of CM076581.1, forward strand.
GCCTTGGGCACCCATTCCCACAGACTTGAACAAAATTCATAAAAAACAATGTTAAAAATCCCATACGCGGGTATGCCTAGACTTTTTCGCGTGTATACGTGAGTCCATACACACATTTCCGCGTATTCCATTAAGATAATTAAAAAATATATAAAATTCCCTATTTTCGGGCTGGGTTGAGGGTTACTCCAGTAGTTCAACCACCCCAGCACGTGGCCAACTGTTTCCAACTGATTGAAACTACTTTGAGGGAGTATAAAAGCCCCTCATGTGCATGGCCTAAGAGAGAGAGAAATTATAGATATTATACTCTGTTGGAATCCCGATTCGAGTCTGATTTCCCGTGCCTCCTGCACTTTCCCAGATTTTTACAGGAAACGCTTGTCTCCTGGAGATGTTCATCAGTTTATATTTCATCTCGTGTGCATAAGTCTTGAAAGTATCCTAGCGAGGCAAGGGCAGGACGGATCCGGACGACGGTCTGTTCGAATATCGTGAAAGGATTCAGGTGATCTCTCCACTTTTTATTACTGTACATGTTGTTCGTAATGAAGAAGAATCATCTTGTTCCTGAATTCACGTGTTAATATCTTCTTGCATATGTGAAAAGATTATTAATTAAGCATTTATTATTGTTTATATGATGTTTCACATGGATTTCACTGACATTTAGGATAGATATATGCTGTACAACTAGATTTTCGTGCACGTTTCTTCTTGGTTTTCAGGTTGAGGAGGAAGAAGGGTTGCTGGGGGTCTGGACCCCGTGGGATCTACATCAAACGTAGAATTACGGGTGAGTTCTACTATCGATGTTATCTAGTTTTTAGCACACAAGTGTGGTTGTGTGAGTCCTTCTTGAATAGCATGCCCTGATCTGTGGAGGTTTTGACCCAAAAAACCTCTAGGGAGTTATTTCCTGAAACAAAACCTGCTAAAAACAGTAAGTGGTGTTGAATGTGAAAAGTTGCAAGAATTGATGGTGTGGGTCCAAATGGAATAGGTGGGTGGCCACTGATATCCACCTGGATCAAATATGTATTACCAAAGCTCAACACTAATTCAATGCAACAAGCATCAAGCTAATGGAGCTGACTGTATAGAGGGAGGGGAAGTGAAGCGTAGATTTGTCCATGGTAGATCCAATTGGGAGGAGAAACTCACCTCCAAAATGGGACTATGTGGTAGGAGGGAAGCTTACTGTAATAGGGGCCAACAGTGTGACTTGTTGTGGTGTGGGAGGGAGGCTAGCCAGGAGTATGTAGGAGTATCGAGGGTTGCATAGCGTGGGAGGATTTGATGTCGTGGGGATGTGCGAGGGCGCATAGGTGTGGGAGGAGGAGTCAACACTGAATTTGGAGGTGTTGTGAAGACAATCCCCTCTGCAAATAGAGGCGATCTCTCTAGCCCTATAGTGGTTCTAGCAACACACAAGACTATCTAATGGACACTTTCTTAGCTAATATTCAAAGTAGGATGAGAAAGGGGAAAGGATGTACCTCATCCTGATGCTATGCTTGACCCTTTGATGAAGGCCTTGACCCACAATCCTTCAGGCTCACTTCTCGCTACTTGTGTAATTTGAATACCTGCAGGAAATCAAGAGACAACAACAAACATGATCCAATACAAAACATACATTGAACATCAACTACCTAACATATCAAGCTGCATTAGGCTACTTGTATGGATATCCACACAAATATAGAAAACGAAACGCCAGATATATTCTTGATAATATAAAAGATGAAGCTTACAACTGTGGCCTTGATGTTGGAGGCCTCCCTTTGGTGTAGTCTGAGTCAAAACCAAGGCTCTTCAAGTGATCCTTCTCTCAAATGGAAATTTAGGCATTAACACAGCATGGGGATGCAAAGGATTAATGATTAGACTAGCCCAACAATGACCAAACAGTATTGGGGGGATGGGACTCAATTTATAGGAAGGGATAGGGAGTTAGGAGCCCATAAAAGGAGGACAACCCACTTCTCAAGGGGATTTGGAAAATCCCCTATTGATAAGATCAAGAACTCCAAATGAGATAGCTCGAACATATCTCCATCGAATGATATCTAGCTTGTCATTCTGGAAGCTTCTAGTGCTCGAAGCTTCTCCTCCATTTGAGGAAACACTATAAGAAAGGGTTCACCATGGTTTTTCCAATTAGAATCACGCTAACAATGCTAGGCTAGAACATGCAACCCACCATCAACATGGGCAGACAACTGGCTAAGAGCATTGAGCCATAAATTCATGGTTTGAGTCAAGCTTCTTCAGAAATTCTTCAAGGCAGCTTTCTTTTAGTCAAAGGATATCTTGATGTATTTTTCCCGGGTGGATATACTTCACAAGATTCGTCATAGGGCACTTCAGGATCGGGGATGGGAAATGAACAGGATGACAAATTAATGTGTAACATGAGGCTCCTTGGTGTGTTGCTGCACGCGGATGATCATGCATAGGAGTCTAATTTGAGACCACCCATGAGCCAGATAATGTGAGTAAAACGTAGTGAATATGTATGAGGAGGTTGTGTGACTTTGAATACTTAGGAGAGGCATAAAATATGTTGGAAGAGCGTAGAGGGATTTTGCATGAATCATAGGATTTTGCATAATTCCAGTAGTATGACATAGACAATTTTTCAGAATGGAGGAGTTACAAGGGAAGGGAAGTGAACAAGGTGACAAATTACTATGTAACAGATGCCCCCTAAAGCATGAAGGTGGGATAGGGAGTGATTGGTGAAATGCTTTAGTAACCAAGGTAGGGACTCAGAGAACTACTGGGAAACTTGCCAAATCAAACACAATACAATATATGACATCTCTGATATGGATATTCCTAATAACATATCTTTGAATAGGAATCATATAACACATGAACCCACGGCATGGTCACAACCATCCATTTGAAAGAAATCATGGAAATGGATCCATGGTATGGTTGCGGCCATCCATATAAAAATGATCATGTGTACAATCATGAATACTCAATAACTCCACGCAGCCTGGATAATAACAGATGTGATCCAGGGTCTTCGACGTAATATCGATATATCCAATGTACGAATCTAAACATGTGAAAAGATGTGTTGATTTCGAAAATGGTAGAAACCACCTGATTATTGATCAATGATTAAAATCATTAACAGGTATGAGAGAGACCACCAATAAGAATTATGGCCCTCAAGGTACAAAAACACAATCTACAAGTGTGAATAAATGTGTTCAATTCAAAAACTTGCAAAATCAACCAATCAAAAGCCAATTAGGTGAACCTGTCATTGAACATGAAAAACTTTTCATTGAGGCATGCAAGCTGCAAGGTAGTGAAAAGGAGTTTCTAAATCATCTTCTCGGATAGTGATCTGAAATCGACAAGAAGTGATTTGTCAAAGGAGGGCCATGATGATTCCCACTTCATCGACAGAAAAAAAAGGATTTCTCAAGGTAATAGGATTGGTTCAGGACTATAGCAGAGAGGGTCAAATAAAGAGAGGATGGTTGACTTTGACAAAAAGGACCTCTCTTGAACATATCAGCGACACGACTCTGTAGCAAGGAAAAATTTGATTCAAAATGAGATCAGAGGTCATGATGACAAAAATAGTGATCTAATAAGAGGCAAATGGATTTCCCAAACCCAGGAAAGCAAGTGACGAATGAAGGATATCCCCAACCCGACACGAAATGCAGATGAGTTTCATGTTCAAGAGCAACATTCTAACTAATACATAGGACGTTTCACTTTAAAATTTCTCCCATTATTGCTAACAAGTACCTATTTATTTTTTATATCCAGTGTGAAGAGGATAGCATATGCTGAGCATATAACTTCATTATTTGAATGAATCCATCCTACTAATTTTAACAATCCATAGGAAGGAGGAAGGAGGTCTCGTTATGGTGACAAGTATTTCATTGTTTAATGTTTTATGAGCCCAAGAGAAGAATAACTCGGTGCCTTTTTCATTTTTATGGAGTTTGAAAAAGAAACGAAAAATAAAACTCCATTAGTTCCCTTTTTGTAAGTCATCCCTCAAATCTGAAAAGGTAGAAAACAATATTTGAGAGAACCTCTTGACCATATTCGATCAACGTATTCATTTTTTGTAGATAATCAATATCATCCCGAAAAAAAGGGTAAATGTATACTGAGACAATGCCAATGCATTTTATTTAACAAGTTCAAAATGACAAGTACTCGGTGATCTTTTCATTTTTCGAGAGTCAGAAAATAGCTTAAAGAGAAGACTCCTCCTAGAGGAACGACTGGTATAAAGGGATAGTAACTGGTTCTGGTGATGATGGAACTACTCAAAACAAATAAAGGTGAAGAAGTTGGCTAACAAGACCACTCATCGCAGCGGTTCCTCAAGAATGGGTAAAACAACCAAGTGAAACCGTATGATTGTCCAAACATATGGTAACAATGGAATGAAAAAACCCAAGGCTCATCTGGTTAAAAGCAGGCTGATAAAATGGAAATCACGAGAGGTAAAATTGGAATGGTTTCATTTTTACATAAGCTTGAAACATGGGTGTCAGGTCCCTATATTACTGGCATAGTCCCTTATTGTTGTTAGTGTAACCCCCTTATTGTTATTATTGTACCCCTGTAACCCCCATATTGTTATTATTGTGCCCTTAAATTATTATTGTTAGGTTGGCTAGGATTACATTGTGGCCCCACTAAGATTACATTGTGGCCCCATGGACTCCTATATATAGAAAGGAGGATTTGTAATTTGTATCATCCAAGTATTGTTTATTCATGTAATGTATTGGAGGTTGCCCCTCGAAGTGGCTTATTTCTAAGGTGTTGATATCTCTTTCTTCTATTTTTGGAGTTGGTTTCACAACATTTGGTATCATAGATTTGGATTCTAGGGTTTCGCTACCCCAAAAGGTCATCGTGGCATTTTCGCTATAAATTTTTTTCTACGAAGGTTTAGAAGCTGAAATTTTTAGAGTGCAAAGCCGAAATCCTGAGGAACATCATCGCAAAATTTGAGATCTTGATTCGCAATATTTTTAGAGATATGATTTGTGGAAGTTAGGTCTTTGTGCAAGCTCCTGAATTTAACCTAAACAAGTCATCATGTGTAATATTCCTAACTAGCCCAAGCTAGTAGGAATATTCAATGTCATTTTATTTTTATGTTTTATGAATAAAATGTAAGGGAGGACAAATAAAAACTCCTAAACATGTGAATAAATCAATGCCCAATGTGAACAGAGATTAAATCAGGGCTTGCTCAATAAAATCCACTTGTATGTGAAACAGGTTCAAGCTGTTTGAATGGGTCAAATCATAATGCAGACCAGGTACAATGAACCTCCTAGATGATCAGTGCAATCCCATGAGGAGGTCCTCCATGTGAAAAGGGCTAAATGAATGAAGGTGGTTTAGGGTTTTGCAAACCCTAATCTTACATAAAGAAGGAGAAGACTCAAGGAGGGGTTGTTGAGGAATTTTCGTTTCAGAAGTTGCTGAAGCAAATCCATTTCTCTGCGTTGTTTGAGAAAGAGAGGATTTCCTATTTAGGAATCCTCCCTCCTTCCTTGAGCAGCTCTTGGAGGAGATTGTGCTGCAGTGGTCCACTATTGGGCATTTTGGCCAAGCTCCATCTCTCTTGACAGCGTGATTATTTTTTAGGGGTTTTACTGTTCAGATATTTGCAGCAATTGGAATCAAATCTACTTAGATCTGAAGAGTTCTACTGCATCTTTTCAGTGGAGGAGTCATCTAAATCACTGGAAGGAGTGTAATAGCTGATTAGAGCTCTAGATCCATATCTTGGCATCAGGCCAAAGTGTATCTTACCATCATCTATGCATTTCCTTGAGGAAACTGCGTCCTTTTTGCAGGAGAATTTGCAGTGGGGGTTTGGGTTCATAGTGGAGGAGAGATCTCTGGTGAAAAGGCATCCTTTCCCTTCACTGTGGTGAACCATATATTAGCCAACCAATCTATGTTTATTTCAAATATGATCTTCTATGTAACATGTTCTTCAGAAATTTCTGAATTTTACTGCAGATCCATGGTGTAGATCTCAGATCTATTCGGCGTTCTTCACTTTTAGCTGAGATCCCCAAGGGGATTGTACTTAAAAGCTATTTTTTCATATAGATCTCATTCTGATCTGATTTTTTGTACTCTGATCTGTTATAGATTTTTAATATAATGTAAAAATACTGCGTATTCCTATATATTTCGTTTTCTGGTTCATCCTGCAGTTTCTTATGTTATAATGTTGGGTTTTGAGGCATTTCTTCATGTATAGATCTGTATTTTCTCATGTAAAACCATTGAATCATATTCTAAGCTTTTTTTACTAATATCCCTGCATAAAATCACTAAAAACTTCAGAAAATCACGCTACTGAAGCTTCAGTCCAATCTGCATACTTGAGGTCATGGGGAATCAGGGTTTCTCTTGATTAGTCAAGAAGGAGGAACTTTTTAACATAGGAAAACGCATTTTTTTTTCTGAAATTTTTCATGGAGGTTCCATATAACCCTATTTAACATATCCCAGAGCTGTTTCCCTTATTCTTACGCAGATTTCCTATTACCTCCATTTTAGTGCATAAATCCTCATTTTTCCCCACTATTGGATGAAGGGATTGAACATATTTCTTGATTCTGTAGTTCCAGATCTATATTTACATCTGTTTCATTGGTTTCAAAGCTTATTCTTAAAGGTAGGACCGTTATACAGTTTTCAGGTTGCTGCAGTCCCCTATTTTGGCAGTTTTCAAGGCAACTAGGTGTGGGAGATCTGTTTAACCCACCTAGAGTGATTTTTTTAAGCCTCCTTTTGGATTTCGGTCTTAGATACTCTGATATAAGGAATAAAAGGGCTGGTATGAGCTGATGTAGCATATATTCTTGAAAAATGCATTTTCCAAGCATGTATTGCTAAGAAATCCCTCTTGGGGATATTACCCTTCGACAAAGCTCTATAGAAAGAGTCTATACAGGGCCAAATAGCCTCTAGATCTCACCCTCTTTTCAGAGGTGACATATCCATTAAATTACCCTATAGTCTGTTAGCCACCTATGAATTTTTTGACAAGAAAATAGGTGGCTAAAATGTTTTTGAGCCTTCAAGAAATACATTTCCTCTGAAAACATATCATTCTTGAAGCCTCCATGTGTCTTTTTCCCTTTTAAAAATATTCACTGCTTTTTCCATTTCAAAGCCCTGCTATTCTGTGGAATAAAATGCTCAAAAGGCCTCCATCTGCCCAGTTTATTCCCTCAAAACCCCATTTTGCATCCCTCTTTCCCTCACAAATTTTCCTCCAAAAATCCCTTCATTAACCCTCCAAAGCATCAAAATCCCCTTTTAATCCTCATAGCTCCCTTTATTTGGATTCAAGACCTCCTTTTCTGCATACCGGAACCCCTTTTTGAGCCTTAAAAATCTTCCTTTTGGCTTAAAAATACCCTGTTTTCATTACAGGCCTAAGCCCCTTTCAGCCTAGCCCCAACCACTTCCCCACATATTACCCGTGCCTCAGACCAGGCCCTAAAGCCCCAGGCGCTAATCACAATCGGAGCCTTCTATTTAACGCTTTTCCCTTTCTTCCTCCAAAAAATTTTGATGTGATTTATCCTCTTCTAATAGACCCCTGCCGCAATCTCCACCGTCGATCTTGCATGATCCGATGGCCAGCACTAATCGCATCGCCCCCCCCATCGCCCCTCTCCATCACCCCCCGATTGAGTATTGACCGTTGATCTGGTTCCAGATCGGATGGTTGGCGTGTAATCACAAAATCAGAACTTAGTGCTTCGGCCCCCTGCCATTTCTCCGATGCGATTAGATCTCTACCATTCCTTCCAATTGATCTGACAGCTCTCGTTCATCTCACTGTTCACTTACCCTTTGGCCCTCCTGCTCCCTTTTTTAATCCTGACCATCCATTCTATATATCTGACGGTCGGGATCTGATCCGCTTTTGACCACCTCCTGCCTAATCGCCCGCGCACCTTCCCATATCATGCTCGATCCTCCACCTTTAGATCTCTTCACTCCACATCCAACGACGGAGAACCATATCGCGTAACTTTGGCATCCAAGCTTTAACATTTTGAAATCGCGCGATATGGGCGGTTTTGTTTTGCCACGTGTCAGGCAGTGAAGTGTATCGCGTTTTTTTTGGGAAATTCTCAAAAGTGCTTTAGAACCACGCGACACCAGCGGTTTTTTCCTCTAAAAACCACTTTTCCCCTTTTTTCTCCCGAAATTCCATCATTTAATCTCCACCGTTGATCTCCTCCTAAGATCCAACGGTTCGCATTCAAATCGCCCTCCGCCCTCTGGGTCCCACCATTTAAGGCCCCGCTTTTATGCATTTTGACCCTTTTTCTTTGTAATGCACCCAAATGTTAAACTTTTGGTTTTAGCATTAAATCTTATTTCTTCTGCCTAACCTTCTGAAATAGACTTCCCCGATAAATCCTGATCGTTGATCTTCGGTGTCTATTCTAATCGGACAGTCTGCAGCCCTTCTCGCACTAGGCTTTCATCGGCTCTGTTTCACCATTCCACAATTTTTTTCACCTGTTTTCACCTACATCCACCATTTCCACCACCATTCCACAAGCCTCCACAGCAATTTTCTGCCACTCCCCTAGATTTTATAACAAGTTATTGTATTGTGCAGGGTATATAGATGGTGAAACGCATTTTGTCTCCACAGTCACAGTCACTGTGACTGAGAGCGCAGAGATGACCATTACAGCAGTGGAAAAGTGTATTAGTAGAGACAAATCAAATGATTAATGCCAATTATTGAATATTTATTATTATAATCCTGTGTTCAAAGGATAAAGACGCAGTTTGAAGATCATGAAGATGAGTAAGAGGCTTAATGAAGCCTAAAGCACACGAAACAAGCCATATCTGTGTTTTAATAACAGCAGAATGTATTTTCTCAAAAAGGACACCTCCCAACAGTGTTCTCCATGCCTCCTCGAGCCCTTAAAGGTTATTACCCTGAAAGAAGCTTCTAAATATGTCAAGATCACAGTTATGGAAGTATGGAGAAACCTGAAGACCTTCAGTCACCTTACTTGCGTCAGAAGACAGAACAGAGTACCTTACAGTCAGAGAGGATTTCAAAGAGCATACCTAGAGTTATTTTCCACCTGACAGAGACTTTTGAAGCAACCTAAAGAGTACATACAGCGATGCAGAGCCATTAAGCAGAGTGGGCACGAACACTTCCTCTACTTTGTCTTAATGAACCAATTAAATGTACTTCCACTACTATTGCAACTCATTCTCCTATAAGAACCCCTGAAGAACATATTGTAAAGGTTGTTGTGGTTGGTTGATAGGGATTTTACCGACTGTTAGAACAGTTATTGGGGGAAATTAGCTTATTATTTTGTAATTTAGTAGGCTGGGAGGAGAAGTTTGGACTGTAATAATCCATTGAGCTCAAAGTATGTGACTGGTTTTGCACATCAATCGAACAAGAAAATTTCACAGGATCCTGGTCTATATTACGGGTGATTTTTTCCTTACTTATTTCATGTTTAATCATATTTTCCACTATTCTCTGATAAGAATCAGTAATTTGGTCTAGGATATACCCTTGCATGGTACCCTAATGCTTTCCTTCTCTTCTTATCTTTGATGTTTTCTGCTGATTTTGTATCTAAGAGCAACTTCACATAATTTAACCAGTCAAAGATGTTGGTCTAGCCCCTGCTTACTGATGTATGAATTTGGAGTTTGTTGATTAGATGTTCTTGTTGCGTTTAAGCTGGGAGAATTGGGATACCGGGGATTTATAGTTAGCCCTGTCCACTGGGGTCCTTTTCCAACAGATTTGGCCTTTCTAAGATCTCTCGAGCTAGTGTCAAAAGCATTGAAGGTTAAAAGTCCTTCTCTGATCTTAGGCCTTTCTCTGTGTTAAATCTTAAATTTGTTTTTCCTTGAGAGTATGCTAAAAGCAGGCCTGGAATTAAATGACCTCTGACCTAATCTTAAGCTACCCTTTGTGTCTTCACTAGGAGTTTCCTTTGAGTATTTCAAAGCAGTTCTGGCTTTAAATGACATCTGACCTAATCTCTGGACATAAATTGGCTTTCTTTCTTTCTTTCACCTTCACTCCTTAATGTTCTATTCCACCATCTATCTAAAATATCCTTTAGTATAGATGACTTGCCCTATGGAAAAGCTTGGTTAGTTTTTATGCAAGTAATCCCCTTTCATGACTCCATAGCCCAATGGATGGACACTTTCTTGACCTATCTTCTTTTGTCAAAACATCCTGCTGCTTTGTTCCTTTCATTCCATAACCTTCTCAGTTAATGATCTCCAACCCAAAAACCAAATCATTTAAAAAAACCCCTTGTGCTTCATACCTAGCCTAATACCTCATTTTGAGCATTCAAAGATATATCATTCTTTGTATTTATAGAGAGATCCCTCTCAGGATCCAGGAGGGCTAGATCCTAGGATCCCAAAGTGGTTTGATGCTGTCTTGTCTTTTGGTCTTGCCAATCTGGACAAAACACAGGAACCCCAACACAGTCAATCTCTGGAATAGATCTAGTTTTTTATTGGTAATGTTTTTGAAAAAGGATTCTCATTTGCCGGATTCATGAGAAGTTCCTGATTTGGAACATTACAGTGGTATCAGAGCATGATCTCTGGCTCAGCCTATGAGATCATATTTTCAGAGCTAGTGAGAAGGGAAGAAAAGAAAACGGAAGCTGGAGAAGATGAGCTTTGTTTCATCATTTTTCAGATCCATGAAGAAACTCCCCAAGGAGGATGATCAAGTCGAAGAGGAAGTACCCTGCACTTCCTATTCTAATCAAGAAGATAGAAGAAGAGGCAGGAGGAAGAAGGAAGATAGGCTCACAAAGCTTCTTCCTAAATCTATTCAAATCATTCATGAAGATCTTGATCAAGCAAGAAGGGATATGTCCGAAGAATATCCAAAAGGGTTTGAATCTCAATCAAACTCTAGATCTTCACACAGTGGGTGTGAGCATGCAGCCACACACTATGATATACAGCACAGTCATGAGCTCAGATCTGCCACGAAACACACAGAACAAGAAAAAGAAGTGACTAAGAGGGAAACTCCTAGTGGTTTCTTGAAAGAAGATGACTCTCAAGCCCTGAAACTCAGAAACTAGTTCTGTTTTTCAGAGCATTGCAAGGCCAAGGTGAGTCATTCCATTGGGAGGTTGCCTAATTTTGTTGCAGAGATAAAGGGTAACAGCGTTGTTGGATCTAGATCTGATCTAGCACCTCAAGCAGAGGAGGAGGGAGCTATTGCTCCAACTAGAGGGATTCTTGTGGCATGGCAAGGAAATCCCTAGGATCTCATCTATGGAGATCAAGGCACATCTCATGATCCACCTGTGCCATTGTTGAGAGGGTGTGAAACCTTGGAGACACAAGGAGGAGATAGGAAGGAGAGCCAATCTAATTTCTATACGTGGCATAAAGTTGATGCACCTAAGAGAGTGATTGGATTGCGCAGTGGAAGCATGGAGGGTTTTCTCCATTCATGTGTTCAGTCACCACTTTATGATGTCTCATTTCCTGGAGACATTGCACCAAGGAGGCCACTTTATCAGCAAGAGAAGGAGAATGCTTCACATGTTGAGGCATTTCTCATTGATTTCAAAGGAGTGGAGACCTTGGAGGGTCTTGATCCAGCGCTGAGAGTCTTGGGTAGGCTGAAGGGGGAGAGAAGCAGTCTCTCAACATCATCCATACCCACTCTCATTTCAGTTTCTGTGTTGTGGCAGGAAAAGCAAGGGAAGGATAGCATCCTTCCCACATCTACATTTGGCATGGGAGCTATGCATGCACATGACTCTTGGGAAGAGTTATTACAGTCTTCTCTCTTCTCTTTGAGAATGGAAGGAGGCTCATCTATGAGTTGCTCCCATTGCATGAGAAAAACTTGTGGTAAGGGTGTTGATTATTTTGATTTATCTCATGTATACATGCATCCCTTAACCACATATGTGCAGGATGTTTCCCCAAGGAGGAGCATTCTTACTTTGAGGCTACATGGTCTACTTGAGGCCATGAGCAATGTTGATAACCACTCCCTTGGTGGACTTGGGGGATATTTTTATTATGGAGGACATGCTCACCATGCATCATACATCACTCATTTTTTCCAAATACATGAGGAGAATGTAGCAGCAAACCGGTGGTTGAGAAACCACATCTTTTGTCATTTTGTATTGAAGTTTATGCTCAAACTACGTTGGTTGCATATGAGGGATCATTTCCCCACTCACTTACTACATATGGAAACCAGCATGACTTTCATTATGGCTCTTTATGTTTTTATTGATCACATTATTGTTAGAATCATGATTGGGAGAGAGGAACATGGGTTGAATGTGTCCTTTGGGGGAGAAGATCCCCATATTTTTTGTAGGACATGCTCTAATGGGAGCATGGGAGATGATGTGGAAAAAATAGTTCAGCATTTGTTCTTTCTTGAGGTGAGCCATGTGATTGATAGGGTGCCATATGATGATGATGACCTCCTGTCCATCACATATGAGGAGCATTGGGCCATCTTGATTCACAATGTAGGAGGGAAGATCCTTGGAGATCTAAACCTCATCTTGCCACTTGAGGGCCACCTTGTTGCAGCCCAAGATCGGCCTTCACTCTACACTTTCCATAAGTGGAGAGGTGAACAGTGTGGGGTAGGCTATGGTGCTTACCACTTGTAGATTTTCAGCCCACCTTCTTTGCTGGAGCTTGAGGTGGAAGAGGATGTCCAGAAGTTGCCTTACTTGAAGGTAACTAGATTCTTATGGATGATAGCATGGGTGTGGGAGACACTCATCAGGAGAAATTTTTCCCATGCCCTTCATCACTCCTACCTTAATGAGGCCATTGAGAAACAAGAGGATCACCACTTTCACCTTCCATTTTCTCATGATGTACACTTGCTATCTTACACTTGGAAAAAATAATTGGAGGACAGATTCATTGCTTATCATTTTCAGCCATGGTGGGGTCCATTGATGAGGCCACAAGAAGAGGGAAGGAAAATTTTGGTTCTACCTTGCAGTTGCTTGAGGACAAGCAACATTTTGAAGGGGGAGGACTGTAATATTCCTAACTAGCCAAGGCTAGTAGGAATATTCAATGTCATTTTATTTTTATGTTTTATGAATAAAATGTAGAGGACAAATAAAAACTCCTAAACATGTGAATAAATCAATGCCCAATGTGAACAGAGATTAAATCAGGGCTTGCTCAATAAAATCCACTTGTATGTGAAACAGGTTCAAGCTGTTTGAATGGGTCAAATCATAATGCAGACTAGGTACAATGAACCTCCTCGATGATCAGCGCAGTCCCATGAGGAGGTCCTCCATGTTAAAAGGGCTAAATGAATGGAGGTGTTTTATGGTTTTGCAAACCCTAATCTTACATAAAGAAGGAGAAGACTCAAGGAGGGGTTGTTGAGGAATTTTCATTTCAGAAGTTACTGAAGCAACTACATTTCTCTGCATTTTTTAGCAAGAGAAAGAGAGGATTTCCTATTTAGCAATCCTCCCTCCTTCCTTGAGCAGCTCTTGGAGGAGATTGTGCTGCAGTGGTCCACTATCTGAAATTTTGGCCAAGCTCCATCTCTCTTGACAGCGTGATTCCTGTTTAGGGGTTTTACTATTCAGAGATTTGCAGCAAGTGGAATCAGATCTACTTAGATCTGAAGAGTTCTATTGCATCTTTTCAGTGGAGGAGTCATCTAAATCAGTGGAAGGAGTGTAATAGCTGATTAGAGCTCTAGATCCATATCTTGGCATCAGTCCAAAGTGTATCTTACCATCATCCATGTATTTCCTTGAGTAAATTGCATCCTTTTTGTAGGAGAAGTGGTAGTGGGGGTTTGGCTTCAGATTATAGGAGAGATCTCTGGTGAAAAGGGATCCTTTCCCTTCATTGTGGTGATCCATAGATTGGCCAACCAATCTATTTTTATTCCAGATCTGATCTACTGTGTAACATTTTATTCAAAAATTTCTGAATTTTACTGCAGATCCATGGTGTAGATCTTAGATCTATTCAGCATTCTTCACTTTCAGCTGAGATCCCCAAGGGGAATGTACTTAAAAGCTATTTTTGCATATAGATCTCATTCTGAACTTATGTTTTTTACTCTGATCTGTTAGATATCTGTAATATAATGTAATACTACTGCATATTCCTGTATATTTCTTTTTCTGGTTCATCCTACAGTTTCTTATGCTATAATGCTTGGTTTTGAGGCATTTCTTCATGTATAGATCTGTATTTTCTCATGTAAAACCATTGAATAATATTCTAAGCTTGTTGTAATAATATCCCTGCATAAACTCACTAAAAACTTTAGAAAATCACGCTGCTGAAGCTTCATTCCAATTTGCATACTTGAGGTCATGGGGAATCATGGTTTCTCTTGACTAGTCAGGAAGGAGGAACTATTTAACATAGAAAAACACATTTTTTTTTGCTGAAATTTTGCATGGGTGTTCCATATAACCCTATTTAACATATACCAAAGCTTTTTCCCTTATTCTTATGCATATTTCGTATTACATCCATTTTAGTGCATAAATCCTCATTTTTCCCCACTATTGGATGAAGGGATTGAAAATTTTTCTTTCTTTTGTAGTTCCAGATCTGTATTTATTCCTATTACATTGGTTTCAAAGCTTATTCTTCAAGTTAGGACCATTATACAGTTTTTAGGTTGCTGCGGTCCCTTATTTTGGCAGTTTTCAAGGCAACTAGGTGTGGGAGAACTTTTTAACCCACCTATAGTGATTTGTTTGAAGCATCCTCTTGGATTTAGGTCTTAGATACTCTAATATAAGGAATACAAGGGTTTTTATGAGCTGTTGTAGCATACATTCTAGAAAAATGCATTTTCCAGGCATGTGTTGCTGAGAAATCCCTCCTGGGGATATTACCCTTCGACAAAGTTCTATATATAGAGTCTTTATAGGGACAGTTAGCCTCTGGATCTCACCCTCTTTTCAGAGGTGACATATCTAGTAAATTCCCCTACAATCAATCTTTATAATAGATCTAGTTGTTGATTGGTAATGTTTTCGAAAAAGGATTCTCATTTGCCGAATTCATGAGCAGTACCTGATTTGGAACATTACATCATGGAATTTCCGCTATAATTTTTTTTCTACAAAGGATCAGAAGCTAAAATTTTCAGGGAGTGAAGAAGAAATCCTGAGGAATATCTTCACAAAATTTTAGAGCTTGTTTCGCAACATTTTCGGAGATATGGTCTGTGGAAGTTAGGTCTTTTGCAAGCTCCCAAATTTCATCTCAAAGAGGTGATCGTGGGAAAATATTCATAACTCTCTCTCTAAGCATCAGATTTGAATTCTGTAAAAAGTGGCTGGAATTACACAGACTGTAGCTTTCACTATATCAATTTTAGATCTAAAGGAGGAAACAGTGACACGTGGTAGGTCGTACAAGTTTGATCTACTGAACCAATCCATAATTAGGTCATCATAGGATATTGGGGATAACTTTGTCTTCAAGAATCCAAATCAAGTCAAACCTGTGGCATTCAAAAGAAGATTCAGAGGGCTACTTCAGGGCCAAATTTTAGATATTGAAGATCCAAAATCATAGAGATAAATCAGTTTCAATATTGAGCTCCTCAAAATCAAGAAAAAGGTGTGTATTTTTTTTCAAATTGCATAAGTCTTTTTTGAAAAATCAGTTCTAGGTGATTCCAAAGGCCTATTGAGCATAGATATCAGTATTGGGCTTTAAAATTCCTCCTAAAAATAATTCAACACCCATTAAGCCTTCATAGGGCTCTACTATGACTCATGAAGACGAAGAAATGCAACATGAGATATCAAAAGTCCATGAGCAAGTGCACCAAATTTTGCTATTGCAAAGAGCAACAAAAAATGAAATGGATGGTTTGAAGAAAGCCGTGGAAGCTAAGATGAATGGTTTGGAAGCTAATATGGATGGCATGGAAGTTGGAATGGAAGCTAATATGGATGACATGGAAGCTAAG
Source organism: Pinus albicaulis (assembly GCA_034641835.2). Lineage (NCBI taxonomy): Eukaryota > Viridiplantae > Streptophyta > Pinopsida > Pinales > Pinaceae > Pinus > Pinus albicaulis. The sequence goes on from CM076581.1 coordinate 99,900,285, forward strand.
ATCGATGAAAAAATGGAAAACATGAAGAATGATCTAAAAGTAGACATTGAAGGTTTGACAAAGTTGATACAAAAAATGTTTCCTAATGGTGAAAAGATAGTAGAGGAAACTCATGATGAGAACAAAATAAATGTTAATCGTGATTTCATAAACTCTAATGTTGGCGGGAAGAACCACCATATTCCAAAAATGGATATGAGGAAGTTTGATAGAAAGGATCCTGTAACATGGATACTACAGATGGAGCAATATTTTGATCTCCATAATGTGCAAAATACACAAAAGGTACGCATTGCAACTTTACATTTAGAACAAAATACATTTGTATGGTATCGATGGCTTTGCTCCCGTAAAAAAATTGTCACTTGGTCAATTTTTACGGAGGAAATGATAGCACATTATGAGGATACAAAGAGCAACACCTTCTTTAGCCAATTGATAAATCTCAAACAAAAGGGTTTAGTGAGGGAGCACATTGAGGACTTCCAAAAATTGAATATAAGGGTAACTGATATTCCAGAGGAACACAGGATTGATCTCTTCATAGGCACTTTAAAGGATAACATCCAACATGAAGTTCGCGTTTTGGAACCCGATTCATTGGAGAAGGCATTCAGGTTGGCAAGAAAAGTTGAATGTAAAATTATGGCGACAAGGAAGCCTACCACTCAATTCTATAAAGAAGGAAGTGTTGCTACGCCTAGATTTCCACAACCTACAAGGTTGACACCACAAAAATTGGAAGAAAAAAGAGCAAAAGGGCTTTGCTACAGTTGTGATAGAAAATACACTAAAGGACATAAGTGTGCTGAGAAGAAATTATTTTACATAGATTGTGAAGAGGAAGAAGAAAATGAACAAGAAGAGGATATACACCAGGAACCAACCCTAGAAGAGGAAGAAATGAGTTTGACCATATTGTGTAATGCATTGGCAGGAATTACCACTCCTCAAACTCTCAAGATAGAAGGACATATCAAGAAGAAAAAGGTAATAGTGTTGATTGATTCAGGTAGTACTCATAATTTTATTCATTGTAAGGTAGCCAAGGAATTGAATTGTTTCCTATACCCAGCACCAGAATGTCAAGTGATGGTTGCAAATGAAGGAACTATAAATTGCTCTGGAAAATGCCATAATATCAAGCTAACCATGGGGGAATATGTATTGAATATTCCAATGCTTTCCATTCCTATGGGAGGTGCTGATGTTGTAATAGGAGTACAATGGTTACAATCTTTGGGGACGGTAGCTTTTAATTTTCAAGAACTTTTCTTGAAATTTTTTTCAGAAGGAAAGGAAGTCAAATTATGGGGTATTTCGGGGAAGCCAGGAAGGATAATAAGCTCTAATGTCATGACAAAGCTTCTAAAGAAAGAACAGCGAGGCGTAATTGCACAATTATGCTCACTAGAAGTTCCAATATCAAAATCATCTATTTCTGCAGATCTCCAACAAGTCTTGGACAATCATTCCAAGGTGTTTGAAACTCCCAAAGGACTCCCACCTATTCGTGATCATGATCATGCTATTCATTTGATTCCAGGAAGTGTTCCTCCAAACATCAGGCCTTATAGATATCCTTATGTCAAAAAGAGCGAAATTGAACGTATGATTGTAGAAATGTTAGAGGCAGGTATAATTCAACCTAGTCAAAGTTCTTTCTCTGCTCCTGTAGTATTGGTACACAAGAAGGATGGATCATGGCGCATGTGTCCGAATTATAGGGAGCTCAATAAGCTCACCATTAAAGATAAATTTTCCATTCCTGTGATTGATGAATTATTGGATTAATTACATGTAGAAATTTATTTTACCAAGTTGGATCTTCGTTCAGGATATCATCAAATTAGAATGAAGACTAAATATATTCTGAAAATAGAATTTCGAACTCATGAGGATCATTATGAATTTTTGGCCATGCCTTTTGGCCTTACCAATGCACCTTCTACATTTCAAGGCTTGATGAATTCCATTTTCAAACCCTTCCTTAGAAAATTTGTGCTTGTATTTTCTAATGATATACTAATCTCCTACAGGTCTTGGAAGGATCATGTTGAACATGTTGATAGGGTGCTCAAACTATTGCAGGAGAAACAATTATATGCAAAAACATCCAAATGTTTTTTTGGAGTACAAGAGGTGGAATATCTGAGTCATATTGTATCTCACGAGGGTCTTAAGGTAGACCCTAACAAAATTAAAGCCATTAAAGAATGGAAAGTCCTCACAACCATAAAGCAATTGTGAGGATTTATCGGGTTAACAGGGTATTATCGCAAGTTTTTTAAGAATTATAGGAGAATAGCAGCACCTCTAACAACATTATTGTAGAAAGATGCATTTTCATGGACTCCTGAAGAAACTAAGGCCTTTGAACATCTTAAAGATTCAATGTGCCTAGCATCGGTCTTAGCTACACCAGACTTCACAAAAACCTTTATTGTGGGATGTGATGCCTCAGGAAATGGAATTGGTGTTATTTTAATGCAAGAAGGAAGACCCATTGCTTTTGAAAGTCGTCTAATCAAAGGAAAGTATTTACAGAAACTTATTTATGAGAAAGAAATGTTAGCAATACTGCATGCACTAAAGAAATGGTGAACTTACCTAATGGGAAGACACTTCGAGGTAAAAACTGATCATGATAGTCTTAAACACTTTTGGAACAAATACTATCTTCAGAAGAGCAGCAAAAATGGGTCACAAAGATGTTGGGTTATAACATTAAAATAATCTACAAAAAATTGAAGCCAAATGTTGTTGTAGATGCACTCTCAAGAAAGAATGAAGAGGTGTAAGCATTGCTTTGTGCCATTTCTATTATCCAACCAGATTGGATAGCTGAAGCAAGGGATGAATGGAAGAAGGACGAAGAAGTGTGGACACTCATTTAAAATTTGCAGCAATATCCTAGTACATCTGATAGATTTAGTTGGAAAAATGATTCCTTATGGTACAAAGATCGCTTATATCTTTTTACGAATTCCCAACTAAAACAAAATATTCTTTTGGATTTGCACACTTCTCCTTTAGGAGGACACTCAGGATTTTTAAAAACTTGCCACAGGTTGAAGAAAAAAAAATGGGATGGCCTTAAATCTGATATTCAAAAGTTTGTGGCAGAATGTTTGATTTACCAACAGAATAAATTTGAGACAATTAAGACCCTGGGTCTTCTACAACCTTTATCCATTCCAAGTTAACGTTGGGAGGAGATTTCAATGGATTTTATCACAGGTTTATCTAAGTCCGAAGGAAAGAGTGTCATCATGGTGGTAGTTGATAGACTTACCAAGTATGCACACTTTTGTGCATTATCTCATCCATTTAAGGCAAGTACAGTTTCTACTACATTTATGGACACAATTCAAAAGCTACATGGAAACCCAAGGGTTATTATGAGCGACAGAGATCCCATTTTTACTGGAAATATTTGGACGGAGTTATTTTTTTGTTTGGGTACTCAATTAGCTTATGGCTCATCTTATCATCCTCAATCCAATGGTCAAACTAAGATAGTAAATAAATGTTTGGAAGGATATCTTTGTTGTTTTGTATCTGATAAATAAACACAATGGGTCAAGTGGTTACCTCTCGCTGAATGGGGGTATAACACCTCCTTCCATACTGCAACAAAAATGATCCCATTTATGGCACTTTATGGATATCATCCACCATCCATCACATCATATTTAAGAGAAAATTTGAAGGTTCAAGCAGTGGAAGATCACATCGAGCATCAACAAGAAGTTCTCCAACTGTTAAAGGATAACCTAAATTTGGCACAAAATCAAATGAAACAACAGGCAGATCAACATCGCAGCAAGAGAAGTTTTGATGTAGGAGACTCGGAATTTTTACGACTACAACCATACAAAAAAATGTCCCTCGAGCAAGCTAAGAAGGATAATAAATTATCGCCAAAGTACTATGGTCCTTAAAAGGTGTTGCAAAAGATTGGTACTATGGCATACAAATTGGAGCTTCTTGCTTCTTCACGAGTGCATCCAATTTTCCATGTTTCATGCTAAAAGAAAGTTATAGGTGAAAATATTCCAGTTCAAACAATATTTCCAGAACTTGATGAGGAAGGAAAAATCATATTGGAACCTGAAGCGGTCATGGAAACAAGAACACGACAGCTACAAAATCGATCAATTTCAGATTATGTCATCAAGTGGAAGAACTTACTGAAGATTCTACATGGGAGGATGAGAATTTTATACAAAAGTACCCAGAGCTACTCAAGCGTTGAGGACAACACTTTTTTGAAGGAGAGGGGCATGTTAGGTCCCTATATTACTAGTATAGTCCCTTATTGTTGTTAGTGTAGCCCCCTTATTTTTATTATTGTACCCCTGTAACCCCCATATTGTTATTATTGTGCCCTTAAATTATTATTGTTAGGTTGGCTAGGATTACATTGTGGCCCCACTAAGATTACATTGTGGCCCCATGGACCCCTATATATAGAAAGGAGGTTTTTTAATTTGTATCATCCAAGAATTTTTCATTCATGCAATGTATTGGAGGTTACCCCCTTGAAGTGGCTTATTTCTAAGGAATTGATATATCTTTTCTTCTATTTTTGGAGCTGGTTTCACAACAATGGGAAACTGTGCTTGGAATTGGTTTCATTTTTACACGAGCTTGAAACAGAGACAAACTATGCTTGGAATAAGTTTGCATGCCCCCAACATAATGACTCAATTCGAGGTATATACCCCCTATATTCATCTCATTCACCTAAGTAGAATATTAGTTAATAATAGGTGGATGGAATGAAGGTTTATTTATAAGATCAAGTGAAATATGCCACTGGGAATCTATGATATCAAATCAAAGAATCGAATTATAAGGGGATTCGTTTCATTTTTTAATAAGCTTAACACAGTAAAATAACTATGCTCATGACACCTTGTTTCATTTTTTAGGGAGCTTGACACAAGAAAAGGAACTATGCTCTGAAGAGATTGTTTCATTTTTTAAGTAGCTTGACATAATAAAAGGAACTCTACTCCGGAGACCTTGTTTCATTTTCTAAGGAGCCTGACACAGGAGAAATAATTTTTCTCCAGAAGAGCTTGTTTCATTTTTTAAGGAGCTTGACACAAGAAACATAACTTTGATTCGAAGACTTGATCATTTCCCATAAAAGGTCATGGCTTCCAAGAGGTTCTCATCAGATGGGAGAAAAAAACCCTAGAAATCAGGGTCCAATTCCCCCTGTACATGGTGAACTATATCACTGACTAGATCATCAATGATGGATTGTAGATTTCTGTAGTGTATATTTTTAGAATCAGAGCTCCGAATCTCCACAGTTCTGGAGATTCCGAGCTCTGATTCTATAGATCATCAATATACATGGGCATGGAACTGTGGAGATTCCGAGCTCTGATTCTATAGATCATAAATATACACGGGCATGGAACATGTGGCCACATAATTGACCTATGACGAGGATGATACCACTTGCATTGTAAGGGCCATTAAGTGATGATGGTTGATTGGGAGCCAGATTAGGACCAATGAATGACAGTTGATCAATGGTCACAATTATTCCTTTATGTGGGAAACACATCAGGGAAAAGAGATAAGATACAAGAGCTCTGATGACATAAGTATAGTCACACCCAAGGAGTAAGTTAAAGTCCAAAGGGAATTGGAAAACCATCACTTATATATAGACAATCTTTCCTCCCAAAGTAATAGGCAACTTCGGAAGGATCCCTAATGGTTGACTAGTTCCTTTGCTAAACGTTAATAGATTCTGGGTAACAACCACAAGCTGCAGAGAACCAAAATATTTCCAATTATTTGAGTACAAAATACTAACATATGTACCTTCATCTATTATTGTGCTAGGTAAGGCCACATTATAGGTCTGTATTGTGATCTCAAAGCGCGTGTAATAAGGATGATGATATCTTTTCAGTCGACTCCAATCAAAGGAAGTGACTATACTACTTGGAGGGGGTGCAGTGGGAATGGGAAAACTACCCCCTTGTGTTATAGGAACATGAGGATCACCCTCCTATGTCGTGGGAATGAGAGGATTTCCCTCCAATTCATGGGAATATGAAAAAACAAAAAGAACCTGTGTGGTATGAGGTGCACTCTCTACAAGAAATACTTGATCAACTGAAGTTGGAATCAGGTTGATTGTTTTTTCAACCAATGGCTAGTTGGGAATGAACTCGTGGGATTCAATTTCGAAGAGAGTGGGATTGACTAGAGATTACTTCTGATTGATCACTTGATCAACTAGTAGAGGATCATGGAAAAGCTTCTGATAACCAGCCAGAAGTCACGACTGAGAATTCGTAAGGTTATCCAACACTTTGGAGGCTTCATCCATATAAGTAAAAAGCTAAATGGGATGATTCCCTTCACATAAATTACAGGGAAATTTGACTTTCCCCTTTTTCCCACAGGCCTTACTATCACTAGTTGAGGGTTTTTCACCAACATGATCTCCAGAGTTCGATGAAAAAGGCTGATGTGAGCCAGTGGACCATACTTCTAATGTCATGTGAATGCCAGGAAAATACCTAAGAAGGTGATCACCCTTACATAACTTGCATGGGAATTTGACTTTGTGTGACTAAATGGAATATTTTTCAACATCAGTTGCATTGGTAGTAATGGTCATTGGGTTACCACCTTGCTTATTTTTCTTCTTCTCCGTCATCATTTTCTTCTTCTTCTTAGCTTCCTGGTTACTAGAATCCAGACTTCCACCAGGTGAAGATGAAGAAAAGGATGAAGAAATAAGCAAAGAAGCTAAGGGGTAAACCTTAGGATCAACATGAGTTTGAAACTGTTCGGGTGGAGGCGAACTTGGTTGAGAAGCATCTTGGACATTTGGAACCATGGGGGTTGAAAATAACCAAACTAGAAAACCAATGGTTAACCTTGGGAGGGACACAATTTCCATATAGGGAGCACCAATATTTCCAAAAGAAGGAAAAGGACCAAGATTCCCATTTGAGGGGATTCCTTTATTGGTAAAATTAGTAAATTTTACCATTAGTCTCAACCTAAGATCTAATAAGGATTTGTGCACGGGTAAAATGTTATCGTGGACATTTTATTTTAGAATGAAAATGAGAAAAAAAGGGGGTAATCTACGCATGAAGGATTACCAGATATCTGTGAACTGCGATATACACCTTGGTAGAAAAATTATAGAAGAAATTACCAAGGACTTGATGTACTGCAGCTAATCTCCCTGAATGTTGTGTTTGGTGCATCATGTCTACAAAGCGGCCAACTCGGTTACCTATGGCAGGTTTGCAACCTAGTGGGGTCTCCCAATTTATACTTGATGGTACGTGGGAGTTCAGTCTGTAGTAGCATTGTATAATGTGTAACTGTATAATGAAAGTGTCCCATTATACTTTTCATATGTGGAGCATAGTCCTATATACTTTCGTATGTGGGATGGGATATCACCCTCGGAATGTAACACAGACTGTTAATGATAGTTGCTACGCTTAGCAATGTTGAAACACGTCTCTAGCCTAGACCTCTAGATGTTTTTGTTAATTCCAAATTCTCCTTAAGGTTAATTGAATAAATTTTAAATTTGATCTTTGATTATGTTTCAATTTCGGGCTCAATAGCGATGTCCCCTGAATCCCTACAATGCAGATTAATGAAAAAAATAATCCATTTCATTTTGATGAATTCTAAACTAATGAGGGAGAGAGTGAAAATAAGAATGAAACAAACAAGCAATGATGCCCCCCAACTTGCTTAAAATTATTCAAATGTAACTTTAAAATGAATTCACTTTCACTATCCCTAAATGCAATTTTACTAAAAACGAAATCACTTCTTTCTTCACTAAGATGCACTAATTATATTTTTTTCTTTTCTCTTTACTCTGGATGCTCAAATGAAAACTAATGCAATCAATTAACTAATCAAATAAAAACTAACCAAATGAACAAAGAATGGGAATGAAAAATTCTTTCACTTTCTCTTTCGAATGGAAAATCATTTCAAAAGTATTTGAATGAAGATGACTTTCACTTTTTCTTTTCAAAAAGAATAAAAAACAAACATGCACTTTAAATCTTGTAAACCAAACAATTGTAATCTATTCTTGACTATTACATCAAAGGTGATTCCAAAGTGAAAAAAATGACATAGTGCAAGTGAAAACAAATTTGTAAACATAATTCAAAAGCAATACGAAATGAAGTTTGGAATGATGCAGTAGATCTCTTCAAACAGAGCTAGTAGGTCTCTTGATGACACACACGAGTGAAAAGTGAAGGACAATTGATGTAGGAACTCTAGAAGACAATGTAAATTCACCTAAGCACAATGAGGATCAAAGAGACAGGTTAATCACTTCAAGTAAAGAAATCAAATTAAACATAGTGGTACATGATCATACCCAACTAGGAAGACACTACAGAGGCCAAGACACACTAGAAAATGATAGGGAAACTCAATTTTTTTCAAATCTCAAGGATCAGTGTGCCTGTGAAAGGTAGAATTGTTTTGAAAGGAAAATAAAAGCGATTGTTTTATAAAAAACAATGTTGTCGGCACTTTTATGAGAACAGAAAAGGCATTGGGCAAGAAACAAAAGAAAAAAAATCAACATTCAAACCAGACTTGACACTCTAAAGAAAAATCAAACATTGTGCAGATCTATAGAGACTTAAACAAACTCATATCTTAATGATCAGTCAAACTGATCAAAAAACCAAAACAAAGAAGGACGGGCAAAGAGGCTATAGCTCCCCAAAGGAGTCACCAATTTTTTTGTGAAGGCAATCCCCTCTATGGATAGAGGGCATCTCTCTAGCCCTAGAGTGGGTCTAGCAACACACGAGACTATCTATTGGGCACTTTATTAGCTAATATTCAAAGAAGCATGAGAAAGGGGAAAGGACCTACCTCTTCCTGATGCTATGCTCAACCCTTTGATGAAGGCCTCAACCCACAATCCTTCAAGCTCCCTTATCGCTACTTGTGGCATTCGAATACCTAAATAAGATCAAGAGACAACAACAAAAATGATCCAATACAAAACATATATTGATACATCAACTGTTAAGTCCCTATATTAATAGTGTAGTCCCTTATTATGTTAGTGTAGCCCCCCTTATTGTTATTTTTGTACCCCTGTAAAACCCATATTGTTATTATTGTTCCCTTACATTATTATTGTTAGGTCGGCTAGGATTACATTGTGGCCCCACTAGGATTACAATGTGGCCCCCTGGACTCCTATATATAGAAAGAAGGTTTTATCATTTGTATCATCCAAGAATTTTTCATTTCATGTAATGTGTTGGAGGTTTCTCCCTCGAAGTGGCTTATTTCTAAGGCATTGATATCTCTTTTATTCTATTTTTGGAGCTGGTTTCATAACATTTGGTATCAGAGCTTTGGATTCTAGGGTTTCGCTGCACCAAACAGGTCATCGTGGAATTTTCGCTATACCGTTTTTTCTATGAAGGTTCAGAAGCTGAAATTTTTAGAGCGAGAAGAAAAAATCCTGAGGAACATTGTCGCAAAATTTCAGAGGTTGGTTCACAATATTTTTGGAGATATAATTTGTGTAAGTTGGGTCGTTTTCAGGCTCCCGAATTTCATCCCAGAGAGGTGATCGTGGGAAAATCTTCATAATTCTCTCTCTAAGCATCGGATTGGAATTTTTTAAAACATGGCTAGAATTACATGGACTGTAGTTTCTTGAAAATCAATTTCAAAGCCAAAGGAGCACACAGTGACCCATGGAAAGTCCTACCAGTTCACTCTACTAAACCAATCTATAATTAGGTCATTGTGGGAGATTGGACATAACGTTGTCTTGAAGAAAAAAAATCAGGTTAGACCTATGGCATTCGAAAGAGGATTCAGAGGGCTACCTTAGGGCCAAATTTCAGATATTGAAGATCTAAAATCAGAGAGATAATTCAGTTTCAATATTGAGCTCCTTAAAAGCAAGAAAAAAGTGTGTATTTTTTTCGAATTACATAAATCTCATTTGAAAAAAATTAGTTTGAATTTATTCCAAGGGCATATTTTAGAATTTTTATCAGTATTGGGTTCTATAATGCCTCCAAAAAATAATTCCATACCCATTAAGCCCTCAAAAATCTATACTATGACGCATGAAGAGGAAGAATTGTAGTATGAGATATCAAAATTGCGGTACCAAGTGCAACAAATTTCGATCTTACGAAGAGAAACCAAAGATGACATAGATGGTTTAAAAGCAAAAATGGAGGCTAATTTGGATGGTTTGAAGGATCAAATAATAGCTAATATGGATGATAAATTAGTGGAAGATCACATTGAGCATCAACAACAAGTTCTCCATCTCTCAAAGGATAACCTAACTTTGGTGCAGAATCTAATGAAACAACAGGAAGATCAACATCACATCGAAAGAAGTTCTGAATCAGTCGCAGAAACAAGAACTCAAAAAGTATGATCAATTTCAGAGTATCTCAGCAAGTGGAATAACTTTCCTGTAGAAGATTCCACATGGGAGGATGAGAATTTTATACAAAAGCATCAAGAAATAATCAAGTGTTGAGAACTGTTTGTGTTCCTGTGATTTGGCAGATTTGGCAATACCAAATGACAGGACAACATCAAACCACTTTGGGATCTTAGGATCTAGCCCTCCTGGATCCAGAGAGGGATATCTCTATAAATGCAAAGAATGATATATCTTTAAGGTCAAATTATGGTATTAGGCTAGGTATGAAGCATAAGGGTTTTGGTTTGTTTGTTTGGTTGGAGATCATTAACTGAGAAGGTTATGTGAAGTGAAGAAGGAACAAACTAGCAGGATGTTTTAGCATGGGAAAATTGGTCAAGAGAAGTGCCAATCCATTGGGCTATGGAGTCATAAAAGGTTTTAATTGCATAACAACTATCCAAGGGTTTCCAAAGGGAAAGTCATCTATACCAAAGGATCTTTTTAGATAGATGGTGGGATGGAACATTAAGAAGTGAGGTGAAAGATAGAAACCAAAGTGCAGCCTAAGATCAGGTAAGGACTTTTAACCTATCCTACTTTTGACATACTTCACAGGAGACTCTCAATGAAGACACAAAGGGTAGCTTAAGATCAGGTAAAGACTTTTAACTTAGCCTGCTTTCAGCATAATCTTAAGGAAAACGATCCAGCAATTATCATAACTGCTTTCAGAAAGTAGAAAAAATTTAAGATTAAACACAGAGTAAGGCCTAAGATCAGAGAAATAATTTCAACCTTCTCTGCTTTTGACACCAACTCACAGGGAAACTTTCAAGACAAATTGTTGGAGAAGAAACTAGAGGACAGGGCTAACCATAGACTTCCCTAGCTTCAATCTTTACTTAGCATGAAATGAAAATATCTTTCAAGAACAATGTTTCAAGTTGTACCAAGCAAGACATGGGCTCACCAACATTCCTTGACTGGTTATACTCTTTAGAATTATTATTAATACACAATCAGAGGAAAACATAGAGATAAATATTAACAGTGAGATTTAGGGTACTTCCAATAGTATGTCCTAATCTATGCTTGTTGTTCTTTATCAGAGAATAATGGGCAGTATGAAAAAACATGAAAGGAGACAATTACGGTAAGGAAAACATCACCAATAATATAGACCAGGATCCTGTGAATCTGCTTGTTCAATTGATGTGCAAACCCAGTCACATACTTTGATTCCAGTGGCTTTTTACAATCCAAACTTCTATTCCCAGCCTACTATATTACAAACTACTCAGCTACTTACCCTATATAACAGTTCAAACAATCAATAAAATCCCAACCCTTTACAATGAATCTTCAATGAATACTTATAGGTGAATGAGGAGGTGGAGTAGTAGATATGAATTTAAATGATTCATTAAGATAGAGGGGAGGAAGTATTCGAATTCCCACTCTGCTTAATGGCTCTGCATTAACATGTTGGTACCCTTTAGGCTGGTTTAGAAGTCTTTGTAAAATTGATAATAACTCCAAGGGTATGTTCCTTGAAGTACTTTTCTGGCTGTAGTACTCTGTTTTATCTTCTGTGACAAGTAAGTTGAATATTTTATCTTTCAGGTCTTCCATACTTCATAACCAATGCACTGACAGTTCCAGGAGCTTTATGTCAGAATAATAACTATTATGGGCTCGATGAGGCATAGAGAGTGCTGTGGAAATTTTTCCTTCTTAGGAAAAAGAACATTCTGCTGATATTAAATCATTGATATGGCTTGATGTGTGCTTTAGGCTTCATTAAGCCTCCTTGATCATATTCGGGTCTTTATATGTGTCCTTTATCCTTTTAAACATTGGATTATAAGCATTGAGTCTTCGAAATTAGGCATTAATCCTTTAATTCTCCTTCTGATACTCTTTGCTACTTCTTTTGACCTATGTTTGTGAATATACAGGCTACAGAGGCACTGGAGGGTTTATGTCAGGGTTTAATAACCTAATATTCAATAAAACATGTTTAAAACCCTCTTAGTGGTGTCTTCTGCTACTGATCTTCGGCTCTATGATAGTCTTTCTGCAGTCTATATCACCCTAACCATGACTACAGAGACAGAATGAATTCACCACCTGTAAATCCTTCAAAACACCAGAAACACGTTATAAAAACCTGAGGGAGTGAGGATGGCTGCTTTGAAGGCTCGTGGGGATGGTGGCGGAATGAGGAGAAGAGTGGATGCAGCTAAAAAATGGATGAAAAACCCTGGAAGAGTAGCTAACCAGGTGTTTTAGAGGTTTGGGCGAGAGGATAAACTGGGACCGTTAGATCAGGATGATCTAAGGTGGAGATCGCACGATGGAGCATTTGGGAGAACAGATGAGGAACATTGAAATGATATCATGATATAAAGTGGGCCGTTAGATCAGGATGATCTACAGCTGTGATTAAAATTAAAATTGACGTTGTGTGTGGGGGGGGGGTAGGCAGTATGGTGGAAAACCATTAATGGTTTTCGCGCGGGCTCTGAGGGGGTAAGTGGTTTTCCCAAAAATAATGTGATTCCATAGAATAGGCGACATGTGTCTTTTAAAAACCACTCCTATCGCGTAAATTTAAGACGTTATCTCTCGGGCGCAAAATCACGCGTTATGCAGTGTGGACCATCGGATGATGGGCGGCAAATCTGATGGCGCAGAGTGAGAGCGATAGATGCAAGATGCGCAGGGTGGAAAGGTGGGTAGGGCTCACATGGTGACGTGATCTTCTTTGTCGCGGGGTGAACGACGGGTTTATTTTCGACCGTTGGATTCTTTGGATGAACAGTTAGGATTAAAGATGGGGTGGGTTGTTTGAAAGGAGGGAAGGGATGTTATATGGAAGCTTGGGATAGATCCTGGCTGTTGGATGTGCACAAATGAAAGGTGGAGATTAAAAGGGGAAGTAAAGTTTTTTAACAAGAGGAAAGCGGGGTAAGTGAATGAGCGGAGAAATGGTGGTCCGACGGCCGTTGATCTGTGTAGATCAACGGTCCGAATTGACTTAGACCAAAAGGTCGGGAAAGAGGAAATTATAAGGAAAGTAAGGGTTCGGAAGGGTTTTTAGGACCGTTAAGCACCTTATTGTGGGGCTAAGGACACATGGAGGAAGGGGCTTAAAGGCCATAAGCCCTTGGGGGCTTAAATGTCTTATAATGTAAAAATATTGTTTTAGGCCCAAAATTAGTGCTTTTTAAGCCAAACTGAAGGTTCTGATAGGTAAAAGAAGGGATTTTTAAACCAAATAAAGGGAAATTATAAGGTTTAAAGGGGTTTAGGATGAGATGGAGTTTGAAATGAAGGTCTTCAGAGGAATTTTTTGTGAAGGGAATAAGAGTGACAAATGGGGATTTTGTGGGAATGAAATGGAGCAAATGGAGGCCTTTTTTAGAACAGCTTCTTTCATAAACAGCAGGGTTCATTAATGGAAACAGTAGTGAAAATAATTCTGAAGGATAGAAAACACATGGAGGCTTCAAGAATGATAGATTTACAAAGGAAATGTTTCTCTTGAAGACTCAGAAACGTATTTAGCCACCTGTTTTCTTTGACAAAATATTATAGGTGGCTAACAAGGACAACACTTGTTTGAAGGAGAGGGGCATGTTAAGTCCCTATATTAATAGTGTAGTCCCTTATTATTTTAGTGTATCCCCCCTTATTGTTATTTTTGTACCCCTGTAAACCCCATATTGTTATTATTGTGCCCTTACATTATTATTGTTAGGTCGGCTAGGATTACATTGTGGCCCCATGGACTTCTATATATAGAAAGGAGGTTTTTTCTTTTGTATCATCCAAGAATTGTTCATTTCATGTAATGTATTGGAGGTTTCCCTCTCAAATTGGCTTGTTTATAAGGCGTTGATATCTATTTTCTTCTATTTTTGGAGATGGTTTCACAACATCAACTACCTAACAGATCAAGGATCATTAGGCTACTTATATAGATATCCAAACAAATATAAAAATAGAAACACCAGATGTATTATTGATAATATAAAAGAGGAAGCTTACAACCATGGCCTTGATGTTGGATGCTTCCCTTTGGTGTAGACTGAGTCCAAACTTAGTCTCTTCAAGCGATCCTTCTCCCGAATGGAAATTTAGGCATTAACATAGCACAGGGATGCAAAGGGTTAATGATCAGACAAGCCCAACAATGACCAACTAGTATTGGAGGGATGTGATTCAATTTATAGGAAGGGATAGGGAGTTATGAGCCCATAAAAGAAGGAGGAAGGCCCACTTCTCAAAGGAAAATCCCCTATTTATAATATCAAGAGATCCAAATGAGAGAGCTCGACCATATCTCCACCAAACAATATCCATCTTGTCTTTATGGAAGCTTCTAGTGCTCGAAGCTTCTCCTCCATTTGAGGAAACATTTCCAAAAAGAGCTCAACGTGGTTTTTCCAATCATAAGCACGCTAATATTCCTAGGCTAGTACATGCAACCCACCATCGGCACGGGTAGACAATTGGCTAAGAGCACCGACCCAGAAATTTATGGTTTGAGCCAAGCTTCTTTATAAATTCTTCAAGGCAGCTTTCTTTTAGTATTCAAAGGATGTATTATTGCATTTTTCCCAGGTGGATATACTACACAGGATAAATCGCAGGGAACTTCAAGATCTGGGATGGGAAGTGAACAGGGTGACAAATTATTGTGTAACAAGAGGCTTCTTGGTGTGTTGCTCCACATGGAGGGTCGTGCAAAGGAGTTTACTTTGAGACCATCCAAGAGCCAGATAATGTGAGTAAAACGTAGCGAATATGTATGAGGAGGTTGTGTGACTTTGAATACTTAGCAGAGGAATAAAATATATTGGGAGTGTGCATAGGGATTTTGCAGTAATCCCAGTATTTTGCAGAACGCTAGTAGTATGACAGAGATAATTTTGTAGAATGAAGGGAGTTACAAGGGAAGGGAAGCCAAAAATGGAGTTGGCTCTGATACCTTGTCAAGCCAGGCGGTAACTCCAACAAAATTGAATTGATTTTTATTAAAGGTTGCACAGAAATATATACATGGAGGGTGAGACTCTTAGGATTCTTCTCCTAGTGTCTCTTCATCTTTTATCGCTCCTTATTTTCTATTTACACTATTTTACAATTTCACCCAATCCCTAGGATTAGGTGTCATCAATAAAGGATGTTGATCATGTTATTGATATTTTTTTATTGAAGGTGGATCAAGAAGGAGAATTTTAGCTGGAACCTTAGTGCATATTGAGAAGGAAAAAACTCATGCTCAAGAACAGAGGCATCGAGCAAGTTAAAGTGTAGTGGAAGCACTTTGGGCTCGAAGAAGCTACATGGGAGATGGTGGATAAGATGTGGGCTATGTATCCTGCATTGCTTTTCGGGTGAGGCAAAGTAGTTTTGGTATTTGTACATATTTATGTATTGTTTCAATTGTAAATACCTCCATGAGCTAAATTATAAAGCTCCAAAAAACGGTATGGTTGTGTTGATGCCTCGAAAATCGTTGCAACAACATCGAGGATGACCACCAGGTAGGGAACTTGAAAAAATGTTCATTTTCTGTTTGGAATAGTGGCTCTGACTAGGGATGATGGGAATTGTTTCCCAATAAAGTATAGTTGAGTGGGTGTGAGGTATTTATAACTAAATTTGATTGATAAATGGGAGTGGCAATGAGCTAAACTATATATATATATATATATATATATATATATATATATATCCTGGGACTGAATTATGTTTCTTTTGTATGTGATTTCAAAGATTATCCTTAGTGTATGAAAATGTAGATTTATCAAACACTTACAAAAGTGAAAACAATTAAAGATAATTAATTTGATTAAATATTTAATTATATTAATTAGTTAAACGCATATCGCATCAAATAATTGAATGTTTTGTACATATATCAAAAGATGGTAATCTTTGCATGTTCAAAAGTGAATTGATGCCTAGTTGTATTTAGAAAATACATATAACAAAAAAATTAAAAATAAGTATGACTATTAATAAAATATAATAGAACAAAAATATAAGGACAGAAGTACCTAATATATCTTAACTTTGCTTATGCAAAAAATAACTCTTGTCCAGCCTTTCTATTAAGATGATTTTAAAAATTACAAAAGCACAACCTCTTAAAGCTTTCCCTACAAAATTTTAGGACCTTTTCTTCAAGACATGAAAGGGTTTATATAGCTAATACTAGGAATGTAAAAAGAGAAAATACATAAAGTGTTGAGGAGGTTTAAACAACTCACCTTAAAATAAGATATAATAGGACAAAAATATAATTTGTTTGAATGACGAGCTCAGGAGTGTGATGTTGTCTCTTTTCCCATTTGCTACTTGAGCTCATAAATATCTATTATTGGCTACCATCTGGGAGGTAGAGCTGGATTTATGCATAGGTATCCAGTGTACACTGCATCTGAAAGTGTAGGAAGCATGTGAGAGGATGTGTCAGCAAGGCATCACAACATTAGCCACTAGTTGTCTGGATTGACAAGATATTGCCAATATTTTTCCAGATAAAGCTTTGCCAGTTTCTTAATGTCATCTTCCTTTCTCTTTGACCTTTACTACCATTGTTTCATCAAAACTTTGACATCGAGTAGGGAACCAAGTGGGCATTCTTGAATAAGATTCACACAAAATAAATTATTACTGACAGTTTCAGTAATATTGTTTGCAACATCCCTTGCTCTAAAGATAGCCCTTTTTTATTGCTTTAGCTTTATGTCCCAAACTGCAAAGAGGATTTCATTGTGTGAATCCTCAATTCTTGGAAGATTTTTTGCTTTGCCTTTTGCGCTATCTTGCTAAGTGATGAATTCTGAAATATTTTCATCAATGACATCAAAAATTTTCCTAGGGTTAAACGATTGATTCATCAGTGAATCACTTTTGTTTCATAGATCATTGATGACTATTAATTTCTAGTAGAATATTACTTTTTGTTGGGCTAATAGTGTGTTTAATTCCATTTCTTCCTTTTTAAGTCTTCAATTTTTGGATTGTCCTTCAGTTGCTCAATTTTGAATTGGCGTTGTGGAATCTGAGTATCTTTGACTTTGATATCATTTTGATATTGTGATTTCAATTGATCAAAGCTATGATGTAATGTGACAAATGTGTTTACCATTTTTTATCAATAATTTTCTTTTCCCTTAACAACTCTTATTTCAGCTGGCAGATTATGTCACCCTTTTCCTTGACCAATTGTTATACTTATGATGTTTTTTCAGTAGCAGCAGTTGCATAGGTGCCTGCAAACTGTGATAGTATTGTTAAGTCATCAGAAGGATTGCTTTGTGGATCTTTCCACACCACCTCCATGGGTATGTCTCCAGGGACTAGTGCATGGGATTGGTAATCTCTTCTCCTCTTCCTCTGCCTGCTCATCACAACCCAATGCTTGGGATTGTAAAATATGTGAAGAGGAGGGATTGCTTCAATCTTGAGAACAATTTTTGATGAAGGCAATGCCAAGATGAATTCAATTTCATCTGTGTTGACTGCTTTGTCAGAAGCCCCAATAGTAAGCAAGCTTTGTCTATTACCTTGAAGAGAGATGCTTATCTCTTTAGGCCCATAAGTGTTTACCTCTTGCTTTCCTTTGATTTTTTTATCAAATTGGTCCCAGGCCTTATCAAAATCATTGGTGAACAATGTATCAATAGTTTTTTGTATTGTGGATATGCTTAATTTTGTTCCATGTAGGACTTAAGTGTCCTTTGGAGGCTGGTCCAAATTCTTCTCTTTCTGTAGAATTGGTTGAGACACTCTCAACATGTCCAGAGGGATACTTTCCAATCCCTTATTCCTATATTATTTAAACTTAGTAATTTTTTCTAGATTTAGATGGGTCTCTGCCAACTTTTCCACATGTAGGCATGTCTCTACATACTCAAACAGATAATCATAATCATCTGTATCATGTATGAATTGTCTGATTTTAACTTGGGTTGTAAAGTACCGAGCTACTTGGTTTGGGTCAAACTATTTGTTAGTCATGGTAGATGATTTTAAACATTGAATTTGATTGATTTCAAGCACAGCGTTCTTGAAATTATCTAAAGCATAAACACCACAAATTATAGGAGATGATGGCCAAGTAAAAATTTTGGCATCTTTCAAGGCTTTGGTTAGTCCATAACCTACTTTCTAATAGGAAATATCTCTAGCTAGGGGCTTATCTGGTACATAAAGTGGGAGAACATGGGTCCTGGATAGACTACAAAAAAACCCTAACATATGTAAACAATTCTTCTCCAAACCATTTTCCTATAGCTGCGAAATCATCTCTAGCTTCATTTGATATTCTTGGGGCTTTTTCTCCAAAAACAGCTTGATTTAAGGGTAAAATGACTCCATGAAAAATAATGTAAAAATGAGACTGAAAATTGAAATCCCAAAGGATATTGTTGTATATATGGATGGGGGTAGGGTCTTGTATAGTCCATTTCCACCCCATGGTTAGGAAATTGGAAGTAAAGCATACTGAATCCATGATATATGGGCTCATGAAGAAGGGGGGAATTATCTTGGAAGTGCCTTTCTATTTTTTCATATACTCTAGGATGTGAGAGTCAATATTATTGGAAAGGATAGTGGCCGAATCCATAATGTATGAATCTGATGTAGCATCAATGAGTGCAACCCATTCAACTGAAAATTTATTTGTATTAGGGTATCCGAATAGCCTACACATCATAGCAGCAATATAGCAATACAAACCAGCAAGAGAATAAATTGAGTACATACCCTTATCATCATGTTTTTTCTTGTTGGGGTTGTGTCTCCATTCCTTTGGAGTGAAACTTGTTGGGCACCAAATCTGGCTACCTTTCTAACCATTTTTATCATCCTTTTTTATCCTTTTGTGTTTAATTACCTACATTTTCTATGCTAAACTTATGAGGTAAATACCCTAACTTGTCCAATTGGAATATTTTGATTAATGAAGTAAAGTCATGGAGACTTACCTATTTGCAGCACTAAGATATGTGCTTGACTACAGTTTGGAGAACAGGAACCCTCGCTCCAGTGGTTTGCAACAGATTTGGTAACGGTCAACTATAGGGAGATCGTGCAGCTGGAGTCACGATTCCCTAGGCCTATTCTTGGCCCCTTGTTCTATCCTAGACATCTGATGTTTGTGCTATTCCAACTGATGTGTATTTATGAATGCATGATTACCACGTTCCAGGGAGATCTGTTATTCTCTCGCGCTATGTATAAAATGGATATTGTTCCTGTATATGGGGGTTCCTGAAAAGATATTGTAATCACATCTTACATATTAATAAATAAGTTTTGGTTTTTCTATTCTAAGTGTCTTCGTTACTAACACAGCCCTGATCAGAGAGTTGTGCCTGCTCTTCTGATCAGGTGTTGCATCTGCGTGTGTGTGAATTGTTTCTTTGTTATGGTTGTTATTATCATTCCTTACTGTTAAGATTGTTTTGAAGTTCAGTATTTGATTTAATCTCACAGTAATGTTTTGAGCCTTGATTATAAACCCTTGGTTGAGATGGATTATGTGTTTTTTCCTGCATATACCTTGTGCATTGCCTTGAAAGGATATGCTCCCGGATTGAGAAAATTAATGTTGGATAAGGGTGGATAAATCATTCTTACCTAGACACCAACATTTTGGTGTCGTTGCCGGGGAGGCTAACAAGGTGTAAGCAATGATTCAAACCAACCATAGGGTCAATCTCTTGTCCTGGGGAGAGATCGAGCTTTCTCACTCTGCTTCAGGTCTTGAGCGTAGGTTTTGATTTTGGTTTGTTTATTTCTATTTCTGTTTTGGATTTAGGGCCATCTCCTTGTCCTGGGGAGGGATGAGTCTTTAGACGCCCTACTCCAAGCCCTGACTGGAGTTATTTCTTTGTAATTTTCGTGTGTTTTCTTGTGGGGAACCCTTAGCTTTACCCTGGAGAGGGAGGAGCCTTTTGACACCCTGCTTCAGATCTGGGAGTATTAGGTTTTCCTGTGGATTTTGTTGTTTTTGTTCTTGTCCCAGGGAGGGAGGATTTGGTTAACGCCTTGCTCTGGGCCTGAAACCCTAGCTTTTTGTTCTGTTGTATTTCTTTTCTTTTTGTGAACTCTTTATATAGGGGAAGGAATGGTATTTTTACACCTTACTCCAAGATTGGATCATTTTAGGTTCATACATAGACCTTCCATCATACCAATTTTTGTATGAACAAAGAACCAAATAAGAGGGGCGGAGTGAGAGCCCCAAAAAGGGGAAGACCATATCTGGGAAGAAAAACTTGTAGTCAGCTAATTATAGAAAAGGCGGAGTCAGAAGCATCTTCTCGCGCAGCTGCAAGGCCAGGAAATAGGAGAGTGAAGTCTGAGGGATAGACAGTGGATCAACCAGTGCAGGCCACGGTATCCCTTGGTGATTTGGTACAACAGGGTCCTCTAGCAGTGGAGGAAATAATCAGCAGTAGAGTGGAACGAGAGGATCTTGTGCTGGTAATAGCAGAGGAAGAAATCGCAAGTAGGAAATCGACAGAGTCGGATTTCTCTATTAACGGAAAGGAAGTTGTAGTCGAGGGATTGAACCATCAAGACACAGGAAGAAGAAACGAGGGGAAATTGGTATCGCCAAGAGACCGGGGAAGTGCCACTAAAGTAACTCACATCCCAGTAGTGAGGAGTCCCCGGCCATCCTCCACAGATCCTGTTGAAATCCCCAGCGATTATTGGAAGATATTTATGGCTCCCACAACCTCCACTATCAAATTTCCCATTGGGAATCTGGGAGCTGGCACGCCTACAAAGCCTATCCCATTGGTAGCCTTACTGAACTTCCATGGGCTTGTTTCAGAGGATCCAAAAACATTTTTATTTGAGTTCGACATAGTGTGTCGGAGGTATGATTACACGACAGATGCCTAGAAGTTAAATATTTTTCCTTCTACACTAAAAGGGACGGCTCTGCGATGGTTTATGGGCCTTGGAGGAAAATCCATTTCCACATGGAATGATATGAAAATAAATTTTCTAGAAAAGTACCAGGATTACTGCAAATCCTGGAATGTCAAGGAGGAGCTTTTCAAGTTCACACAAAAAGAAGATGAAAGTTTGGAAGATTGTGTGGAGAGGTTTAAGTACCTCTTACAGAGGTCAGGTCATTCTGATCTGGATAAAGAAATTTTGAAGGTTATCCTTCTTCGATCCTTTCGAGAGGACTCAATGGAACTGTTGAATATTGTGGGAAAGGGAGACATCTCCAAGGAAACCTTTGAAGGTATTTGCGATTTGTGTATCCAGTGCTCGACGGGGCTTGTAAGAAATAGATAAGGGATCCATTTAGTAAAAGGATCCAGCGGGGGTGTTACAAAAGCAGAAATCGGGAACCTGCTAGACAACTTAAGGACAGATATTCTTAGTACCCTGTCAAAACAAATGGACACTTTGCAAGTAAAGCAGAAGCAGCTGGAACTGGATAGGACCATGAAAATATTTTGCTCGAAGTGTAAGAAGAATCATATGGAAAGGGAATGCCCATTAAATTCTATATAAAAATGTGACATCTGTGATTTGAATCATCTAACAAGGTCATGCCCTTCCTTGCTAGGCCTGAAAGTGGTGCTTTAAGGAGCAGGGGAGGACACGAAGCAACTGCACCTTATGGGCGCCAGGAAGTCGTGGCAACTTCGACCACCGATAGGAAATCAAGGTATGTACCAAGATCCATCTCAGTATTTCAACAGCTACAACGTGAATCCTCAAACCATGCCTTGCCCCCCTATGTGGCCACAATACTAATACCCACTGTGGCAGCGATGGAACCCTCAAGCCAGTGTGAGCTCACCATGGGCTCCAACTTGGCGAGGACCCTCTTTAGGGAAGTTTCCTCAACAGATGCCATAGCAACAAATCTAATTACCCTCCAACATGCCTCCTGGTAATCAGCCTGTCCGTCCTCAGCTTCCAATGCAGCCTAATCCTAATCCCAATAATAAAGGAGCCCATCAAGCTGATGTTCTTAACCTGCCTTCATATAGTATCTCTACTGTAGAACTATATGAAATGAATTTGCAATCAGGTCGAACAGTCAATGTCCAACCCCCTCTGGTTATCATAGAACAACTTGATAATGAAGAAAGAGAGGCACAACTAACCAGTAGAGAGCCAAAACAAACTAATAAAATCCAGGTGCCTCCTGTAAAACAACATCAATCTGAACCACCTTACCCAGAGAGATTTATTATGAGTAAACCAAGCCCACAAGCTGAATTTGATTTATTAGGAGAATTTCAGAATTTATTTGTTAAAATTGCCTTGTTACAAGTTATGAAGGATGTGCCAATTTATGCAAAGACTCTTAGGGAATATTGTTCAAAGAAACCTGCGAAGAAAACTAAGGACCCCCTCACTATACATGTTATGGAAAAGTTATCGGACTTCATGATGGGAAAATCAATACCAGTGAAATATGGAGATCCAGGGAACCTGGTTTTGATAGTACAAATTAATGGGGTAGATATTCCAAATGTGCTGGTAGACCTGGGCACTGCCATCAATTTCATCACCACTGAAACCATCCATACATTAGGCCTTCAAAATTTTAAGCATTCACCTACAGTGTTGGAATTGGCAGATCGATCTACAGTCAAACCTGTAGGGAAGTTGGAGGATGTGACAATTTTAGTAGATGCATGGCATTACCCTGTAGATTTCTTGGTATTGCATACACAATATTCAGTGGGCAGTAACCCCTTGATTCTGGGTAGGCTATGGTTGGCTGCTTCAGACACTTATATTGGGTGTCGTTCAGGAAATATGGTTATCTCTAATGGGCATAACACCAAGAAATTCATACTATACCCACCTTCAGAACCAGATGCACCTAAAAATTTAGCAGGTGGCAAGAAGGTTGTATCTTTGGTAGAGGTTGAAGACGAAGAAGTGAGACCGGTCCTTACTATCAAGCAGGCCCTTCAGTTGAAGATGGAATCAGAAGATGATGTGATCACTTCCTTCATGAATGATCCTTGTTCCATTTCAGAGTCAAATCAGCAGGTCTTAGTAGCCATCCTAAGCTGTGAAACTCAGGAAGTTATTGAAACAACGGAAGAATTAGAGGAATATGTTGATGCACCTCATGAAAGTGTTCAAGTAGAGATAGAACCCAAGAAAACTTTGAATATTAATCCAGGTCTGTCAGAATCCCAGAAGAAGCAGCTGGTAGATGTTCTTTAGAAGCATAAGGAAGATTTCGCCTGGGATTATTCAGACATGAAGGGGATCCCTGCCAAATTATGTACCCATCACATATATATCAAGGAAGACTGTAGTCCTATAAGACAACCTCAGAGAAGGATGAATCCTGCATTGAAAAACATTTTGAAAGAAGAGCTTTAGAAATTATTGGATGTGGGTTTTATCTACCCTATCTCAAACAGCCAATGGGTCTACCCATCGGTAATGGTCCCTAAGAATAATGGTAAATGGTGGATCTGCATGGATTATCGAGAGTTAAATAAGGCAACGCAGAAGGACCATTTTCTCTTTCCATTTATCGATCAAGTTTTAGACACATTGGCTATCAAGAAAATTTTCTCGTTTCTGGATGGGTTTAGTGGATATGATCAAATCCAGATCGCTCCTGGGGACCAGGACAAGACCACTTTCACATGCCCCTGGGGAACATTTGCATACCAGGTCCTTCCTTTTGGCCTGTGTAATGCCCCTGCAACATTCCAGAGGGAAATTCTAGGAATCTTCTCTGATCTGATAGATGATGGTGTTGAAATTTATATCGATGACTTCACTCCATATGGGGACTCATTCTTATAGGGGCTGAAAAATTTAGAAAAATTTCTTGAAAGATGTATACAAGTGTGTGTTTCCCTGAGTACAGTAAAATGCCACATGATGATGGAAAAAGGAATTGTTCAGGGATATTTGCTTTCAACTGAAGGAATCAGGATGGACCCAGCAAAAATAAAGGTAATTATGCACTTTCCAACACCTAAAACACCCACACAGGTGCGTAGTTTCATTGGCTATGTTGGTTATTATAGGCGTTTCATAGGAAATTTTTCAAAAGTAGCACACCCACTATTTCAATTACTGACAAAAGACTTAGAATTTGTGTGGTCAGATGACTGTGATGTAGCCTTCAATAGAATTAAATAATTATTCTGCAGTGCCCTGATTCTTAGAGGACCACACTGGGCGTTACCTTTCCACATTCATATGAATGCTTCCCAAACAGCATAAAGAACCTTACGCAGTCTACTATGTTAGTAAGAATTTGGCCCCTACTGAATTAAACTACACACTAACGAGAAAGAGTTCCTTGCTGTCGTTTATGCCATCAACAAGTTCCAGCATTATATTACTGGGTATTCTACTTTTGTGCACACTGATCATGCAGCCATCGGGTATTTAATGAACAAACTTGTTACCCCTGGTCGTGTTACAAGATGGTTGTTTCTAATACAGGAATTTGATATTACTATAGTAGATAAACCAGGGAAAGACAATGTGGTTGCATATTTCTTATCTAGGATAGAACATGATGGTAAGAATACACCAGTTGAAGATAATTTCCCAGATGAGCATCTTTTTGCAGTTTCTTCTAACACTCCGTGGTATGCGGATATTGCTAATTATCTTGCTACAGGTGAGGTGCCTCGTCACTTGTCTTATAAGGAGCAAAGGAAGATCATTCACCGAAGTACCTGATATTCATGGATGGCGGGATATCTCTTCCATACAGGGATTGACCAGCAGATTCGGCGTTGTGTGGCAAAGGATGATATTTATGAGATCTTAAAGGCTACACATCATAGACCCTGTGGAGGAAATTTTGCAGAAAAAAGGACAGGTCATAAAGTGCTACAGATGGGATATTATTGGCCCTCCATATTTCATGACGCTCGGGATTATATTCAAAGGTGTGATAGCTGTCAGCGGATGGGACAACCAGGGAGAGCAGATGAAATGCCTCTTCAACCCCGGATAGTCCTTAAACCATTTGAGAAATGGGCCATCAATTTTGTTGGACCCTTTAACCCACCTTCTCATCAGAAAGCCTACATCCTAGTTTGAACCGATTATGTAACTAAATGGGTGGAAGCTAGAGCAGTCATGAGAGCAACAGATCAAGTAGTGGCAGACTTCCTTTTTGAAGAAATATTTTCTCGGTATGGGACTCCTAGAGAAATTGTATCAGACGAAGGATCATAGTTCACATCCCATATGATAGAGAAAGTGATGCAGAAATACAGGGTCAAACATAAAGTAACAACCCCCTATCATCCACAGGTGAATGGGCAAGTAGCAAGTACAAACAAGGTATTGGAAAATATCTTAACAAAGACAGTAGCAATTCATCGTCGGGATTGGGCACAAAAACTTCCAGAAGCTTTATGGGCCTATATAACAACATGGTGGAACACAATGGGGTTTTTTCCATTTGAATTAGTTTATGGGAAATCCCCCTTGTTTCCGGTAGAATTTGAAATTAGCACACTTATAATAGCTCTGGAAGTAGGCTTAGATCTATCAAAATCACAGAAACACCGAATGGAACAGCTGAATGATTTAGATGAGATTCGATCAGTAGCTGTCCAGAGAACTACTGCTGTTCAACAGCAGAGAATGAAATGGCATGATAAATTCATCAAAACTAAGGTGTTTCATGAGGGGGATTGGGCATTACTGTATGACTCCTGATTTAAGGATTTCAAAGGCAAGCTTCACACTCGCTGGATGGGACCATATCAAGTGGATGCAGTGTTCGATAATGGAATGGTTAGATTAATTAAAATTGATGAGAATCTGAACATGTTTGTGGTGAATGGACACTATCTAAAATTATACCATCGTCCAGCCTCAAAGATGCCTTTGTCAAAACCCTTTCAAATTCAACTAATCTAATGGTTATTGAAATAGAGGACACTCTCACTCTTGCTTAAAAAAAAATAAAAAAAATAAATTTAATTTAAAAAAAAAAAAATGATGATAATATGTGGTTATTGCTTACTTGTTTGTATTTTGTAGGAATAATAAAGAAATATGGCCAGGATGGAAGTAACATTCGGTGTGTTACTCCATCAGTGCTACTATAGAGATATTTTGTCTCACTGATATTGTTACTCTGCAACTGTTGTTACTCAGTAATTATTGTTATTCTGCAAACTGTTGTTACTTAGTAGCTGCTGATACTCTGAAGTTGCTGCTACACCGCTGATGTTCTTACTCCGAAGTTGTTGCTAAACTGCTGATGCTGTTACTCCGAAGTTGCTGCTACACTGCCGATGTTGTTACTCCGAAGTTGCTGCTACACTACAGATGCTATTACTCTGAAGTTGCTGCTACACTGCCAATGCTCTTACTCCGAAGTTGCTGCTACACTGCCGATGCTGTTACTCTGAAGTTGCTGCTACACCGCCGATGCTGTTACATTGAATTTTCTGTTACACCGCCGATGTTGTTACTCTGAAGTTGTTGTTACTCTGCAACTATTGTTACTCCGCAACTGTTGTTACTCCGCAACTGTTGTTACTTCTCAACTGTCGTTACTCTGTAGCTGCCTTTACTCCGTAACTGTTGTTTCTCCGTAGTTTTTGTTACTCACTGTTGTCGTTACTCACTGTTCATGTTATTCACTAACATGTTGATACTACGACAGATATTTTTGCTGCTACTCCACTTTAAGGTAAGTCTGTAGGTACGTCTCCATTGATTTTATGGATTTAATTAAAGATTCCAAAAGGACGGTCAAACGTGCCGAGGTTGGCCGTCATTTAGTTGGGGGGAGGGAACCGTCATAATGAATGACGGCGTACTTCGTAAAGGTATTTATGACACACAATTCCCACCTAACAAAATTTAATGATTTCAAGTACTCCGTAATCATACCGTATGAGTTGGAATGCGTACTTGTACGCACAAAAGTCATATCATTCACCTCCCAACATACCACATTAAATCATTAGAATATCTAACAGTACTACCATAATTTGTCATTACACCCAAGCATACTAGTACTATTTATCTATTATATCCGAAAGTGGCCATGACGTTATTTCAGTTGCTAACAGTTTGGAGCCCTCTCACTCCCCCCTGCCAACTAACTATAGCCGTCGTGCTGACTCCGCCTTTGCAACAATGGGTGGTCGATCTGTGCGACATGAACCTGATGATTCAACGAGAATCCGGAGTAATCGGGAGGTATGGCAAGTATTTGAAAATGCGGGTTGGGATGTTTATTTTGACAGGCTGAACGGATGGGATGAAGAAATCACGATGGAATTCACATCGAATTTGGAAGAAGGAGTTTCTCGTGTTCGTGGAGTCGAAATTCCAGTGAAAGAAGAAACCATCATGGAAGTTAGTGGATTTCCGCAAGGCTGAGAATGCTTTTTTTCAAGGATAACGCCCCTCCCGGAACTCCCCGAAGCCTTTCTGCAAGCTGGAGAAAGTATTGCGCAGAAGGGTCAGGGATACGACAAGACTTCATTACCTCGTTCATGGGGAGGAGTTGCAGAGGTTGTTATGAAGTATATGACATGTGAAGGAAGATATTCTACTATCTTCAAATGTCACCTTCGCATATTGGCTCACCTGCGATTTCCACAAGCAGAGGCTTTTTCAATGAATGCACCCTATTTCCTATTAAGGAGCCTTCATTTGATGGAAAATTAGGCTTGGGGGGCGTGAAAAGTGTTGGAAGTCCTCTCTCACCATGGGTTGGTCCAGTTGCTAGTAATGAATGCCATTGAGAAGATCCTGATTCCGTGGGAACTGTTTCGGAATTCCACAGAGGAGGAAATAGAAGCTGTTGTGGATGCTAGGGCAGGAGAACCTGAAGCCATACAGGAGGATGAAGAGGAGGATGAAGCCATGCAGGAAGATGTAGAGGATGATGATTACATTGATCAGGAGGAGCCGAAAGAGATGGAAATGGAAACTGAAGAGTGTGAAGAAGAGACGGTTCCCCAAAAGCAAGTTGAACTCATGGAATCGATGGAAGCTGCAGAGATACCCACTAGCACTACGGCCGAGGCTGTTCCACAAGAACCAACCCGATCCGTGGAGTCAACTGAGCAAATAGATAGTGCGATGGGCACGAAGGTAAACCCACAGCAAATGAAAGAGTGTGAATTGGTCGACATTACGACCGAGGCCACTCCACAGGGATCTTCTGTCGACATGGAAACAATGGAGGAGGGTAATATGATTAAAGAAGAAATCGTGACCACTCCGACCAGAGAAACCATGGAGGAAATGATGGGAGAACTAAGGTGTGAGGCTGACGCTGCCCCACAAGAACTAGCGTCGACCTCGGGGCAGAATGCAGAGGTTTTGTTCCAGTTCCCCATCTTTCTTCCTAGGGGAGCAAGGGTAACTCATTCCCCACAGCAAAGAGAGGAAGAAGACTTTTCCATTCCTATGGCTTCGAATTTAAAATGAAGGCCACAACTGAAAGAAGCCCCAATAGGCATATCAGTAGGGGGCATCATACCGGGTCACCACTGGTCGCAGAGAATGTACATAATGAGAGAATGGAGCATGTAGGCGTGAAAAGAGTGAAGCAAGAAATAACAAAAGAATAACAGGCGGAGGAGGTTGGACCAACTGTTGGCTCGACAGAGGCAGTCCAGAGGGATTTACCTCCAGCTGCCAAGGCAGAAGAAACACGGGTCAAGCAAGAAGAGGCAGAGCTACATGGACAGTGAAGACTTCCCATCAAACAGAGATACCAACAACAGTTTAAGGAAGTAATGCAGCTCAAAATGGAAGTGATGGATTTGAGAAGGAAAGTGCGCAGGATGAAAAAATGAATAAACAAGTACAAGCGGTGAGCTAGGAAATCCAAAGTCGTCAGGGTTGAAGCAGGAACTAAAACAGACCCGATTGAACAATTGTTCAAAGCTAGAGAGTATGCCTTAATGGCCGAATTACAGACGTGGAAGTCTACTGTGGCTCAGTATAAGAATGAGATCAAAATAACTGAGGAGAGAGCCTCCACAACCATCTTTGGATATGTGGAGCGCATAGATGTTATGAGGTTAATGCATGCAAAGCAGCAACTCAGGATGGAGCAGCTGGAAAAACAAGTGGCTGAATTGAAAGATGATAATGAACAGATGTTCAATCTAGTGCAAGAGGTGAGGGCATGTTGTCCCCCTGTTTCTTGTTATCCCTTATTCTTGCATGGACATTTTCTTTTATTTTGCATGGAAAGCATAAAAAACGAGGTCAGTTATGAAATAGAAGATGGTGTACAATTCCTCTGAATCATGAGGAATCATGATGTGCCCACTCAACATCTGATGAGTGAGTTTTACCTGCATGGGTATTTGTTACGTTTGGACTGAGATTTTAAGCCAATCCCGTATGTAGGGGACATCCATTTGAGGGCCCTCACCTCTTATGCTTTCAATCAAATCCATTGGAAGAAGGCTTATAATACTTTTGAGTCTTGTTGGGGTTCCCATGTTCTGGCCAGATTGGCAAGACCAAAAGATGAGACAACATCAGAACCACTTTTGGGCCCTAGGATCTAGCCCTCCTAGACCCGGAGAGGGATCTCTCCAATAAAGCAAAGAATGATGTATCTTTCAGAGATCAAAATGAGATGTTAGGCTAGGTATGAAGCACAAAGGGGGTTTCAAATGATTTGGTTGGTTGGTTGTTGGGCTAGTCATGAGATCATAGACTGAGAAAGTAATGGGAGAAAGGAACAAGGCAGCAGGATATTTCAGCAAAGGGGATAGGCCAAGAAAGTGCCATCCATTGGGCTATGGAGTCATGAAAGGTAATTGCATGCAACAACTAGCCAAGTCTTCCACAGGGCAAGTCATCTACACTAAAGGATCTTTTAGATAGATGATGGGATGGAACATTAAGGAAAGAAGGTGACAGAAGGAAAGACAACCAGATTTCTGTCTATAGATCAGGTCAGAGGTCATTTAACTCCAGACCTGCTTGGACATACTCAAAGGCAGCTCTCAAAGAGGGACAAAGGGGCTGCTTATAGATCGGACCAGAGGTCATTTAACTCCAGGTCTGCTTTAGCAACTCCAAGGGAAAAAACAGAGATAGATTTGACAAAGAAACATCCAAGCAGCAAACCCCTAAGTTCATACATCAGCCAGTAGGCAATAACATCCACTGCGCTGGTTAAACCACATGAATTCACTCTTAGATACACATAAAGCAGAAAACATTAAAGGTAGGGAGAGCAGGAACATAGGGCACCTAAAAAGGGTGAATCCTATGCTATACTTCTGTTGCCTATGAGAAGAACATGAAACAGTATGAAAATGTAAATAACAGAGTTAAGGAAGACATCACCAATAGTAATAGACCAGGATCCTGTGAAATGTGCTTTGATTAATTGATGCAAAACTAGTCATGTACAATAAGCTCAATGGCTAATACAATCCAAACTTTCTCCTCCCAGCCTATTACAGACAAACTACTCTGTAACTCCCTCCCAAGACTGTTCTAACAGTCAAGCTGAATCCCTCTAACAGCAACAGCCGAACAACTTAACAACAACAACCTTTACAATGTGTTCTTCTGGATTCTTATAGGAAAAACAGAGCAGAAGAGGTAGGTGAAGAATTAATCGCTCAGAAAAGGAGGAAGTCCACAACCCATACTGCCTTAAATCTGTGCAATTACTTCTGGTACTCAGGCTACAGAATTACTGCCATTCTCTATTGACTGGACCAACTGGTGAAATAATGCTGCTAGGGTATCCATACTATGTAAAAAATGCTTCTTGATGATGTAGGACTGCTGAAAGGGCATAGATCTTCATTTGAGGCACAATGTAGACTGAAAAATGATGTGTACCGTGTCCTTTCATGGGAGAACGCTCTGCTGATATGGAAAACCTGATAATATTATCTCTCTGTGCATAGGACCGTCCAAGAGATCCACGGGGTCTTCAAACTGCTGCTTTGCATTCTAAGCTTCTGATTAAAGGCTTAAGATCTTCATTAGTTTACCTTAATCTCTTTTGCTCTGTACTGGGAATGCTTTTCCGCTTCAATTCCATCTCTGACAGGGTAGCTCGGGTTTTAATGGCGATGGGAGATTTGCTGCAGAGTTCGCACTCTGTTCCTTTAATGAACATCTCGTCTCCACCTTCCCAGGCCTTCGCTCATAAATCCAGCTGCTGTGGATGATCTTCCTTGGATTTAGTTGTCTTGGTAGCATAGAGGTTTATCATGGTGGCCATTCTTTCTTTATATCCCTGCAAGAACACGAAAACTGTGAAGAAATCCATGGACAAGGGTGGCGGGTGATATGGATAGATGAAACGGACGCACAGGTGGGGACATGGCGAAAAAACGCAGTGAAGCGATGAAATATGGGAGCTGGATGCGCAACGAAAACAGTTTGCATGGGAAAACCACGTAAAAATGACTTCGGAAACAAATATATGCAGTGAGACATGCGGGCGTACGACAAGGACACGTGGAGGTGACGTAGCGTGACTGGGGGATAGAAGAACAGTCAACAGTGGAGGACAAATCTGGGCCGTCAATCGTGGTGGAGATCGATGGCGGAGGACGATGGATGGCGGGCCAGGACCTGAGCTATCGCGCGCGCTACTTCATTAAACACCATGCATCTTGGGCGGGCGATGGCCATTGGATGGCCCACTCCAGATCGGACGGTCGACGATCATTTCGTTGGGCACCCACATCCGACAGATAATGCGTGGGGGATGACTTTAACGGGTGGGGAAAAGTGGTTTCAAAAACGTACAAGAGGACAGGTGGCGAAAGGTGAGTGGAATCGCTGGCCTCTGGGGAAAAACCACCAAGCGCGCGAGGGTGGTGCGGAATAAACCGGCGGTTTGTGAACAGTGAAATTGGGGAGTGGGACCACCATGTCAGGCATGTTCCGCGTCGTTAGATCTAGAACAGATCAACGGTGGAAAATGCGCCCGAATCGCTCTGGCTATGAACCGTTGATATACGGATTTAAATGGACGACGGAGATGAACTACGGGGGGGCCAAGGTGTACAGCCATGAGATTTTGGAGCAACCCCCCATAGTGAATAACAACCGTTCGATCGGGTTTTCCCACATCCTGAGGAGTCAACTACGGGGGCTCCATGGTTTGACTCTACGGATAGAGAAGATCCTCCGCAGGGGTAAGCACTTTGGTCACGGCGCCAGGCTATATGGAGCGGTAAGGTGCGGGGCTAGCGGAGAAGGGGGCTTAGGCCTATTATAAGATCGGAAGTGGGTTTTTATGCCATTTTTAATGTATTTTGAGCCCTCTTAAGGGTAACGATAGGAAGATAGAGGGGGAATTTGGGCAAACAAGGGTGTAGGGATTTTAAGAGGGGATTTAGGGGGGGTTAATAGGGAAAATAGAGGGGAGCAGAGGCACTTTGACAGAAGGAGGAAAAAGGGACATTTGCAGGGGTACAAGGGGTAAATGAAGGCTTTGAGCTAGGGAAACAGCAGAGGGGATTTGTATAAGGCAAAGCACATAGAGACCTCAAGGATGATGCATCTTCAAGGGAGATGCATTCCTTGAAGGTCTCCAAAATGACATAGCCCCCCAGCTTGCTTGTCAAGAATTTCATAGGGGGGGCTAACAGTGGCTCCACATGGGGATGGCTTCTTCTTGAAGGAGTCAAGAAACCAGAAGTGATCTTTGGAGTAGGCCAATTGCCTGTTGCTTGGCACATCCCCTTTCTTTGATCAGCTGCCACAAAATGAACATGTTACATCAGCAGAAACATTCTTACCAATCAGTCTACCTACCCACACTACAATCCTAGCATTTTTTTCTTTCCTTAGGGTGCATTTGAGCTAGCAAACCCTTTACATCATTTTATTTAACATACAGAAAATAAACCTATTCTACATCTACCCTTATTACTCCATGAGACCAGATTAGACTGTTGGCCTCATATGTTTCTCTACCTACACTACTACCTGCTAGGATTAGATTGTCTAGCAGGTTTCTTCTCTACATTCTAAGACAGAAATTGAAACAACTAACTACCTGCTCATAGGCTGAGCTTTTATTGAGCTTTTCCTACCTACCCTACTCTACTGAAATATTTACCAGTCTAGCTTACAAACATTGTCTTCCAATGTAACCAGTCCATCAAATGATCCCATGGCTGATCCTTCTTGCTCAATTCCTTGAGCATGCTGGATAGGCAGGGCAGCTCCCACTCTTCTTGTTCCATAACAGCAGCCTTGAAAAATGTTCTCTCTATTTGCAACATGTTGCTCAAAAATACCCTTGATCCTTCTTCAAGTATATGCAAGAAATGTGCATAAGGATCATGAAATGATACCTGGTTATGAATATCTAGCAAGCAGGATTCAACCAGGACTTCCTCTTCTTCCACTGGATCAAGGATAAAACTCTCTTGAAGAAGAGAATCATCTTCATCTGCTTCACTTTCTGAACTAGAGGACTCATCATAGATTGCAGCAGTGTCCTCCTGGAGCTATGATATGTTCTGTTCTGATGTGCTGAGCTCAGTGAAGAGATCGATGTATTCTTGAGCAGGGGTGTTCTCCTTTGCTTCCTCTTTTTCAAGAGAAGGCTCCTTGCTTTCATTCTGCTCAAGAGTCTCTTCTTTACTTTCCTTCTCATCTTTTGAAAAGACAAGCGGCTGGTTTCCAATCTCATTGATGATGTGTGGTAGAGCAGAATGAAGATTCATAGAATATTCATCTGCTATTATACTGTCATAGCTCTCCCCATCAGTATCATAGATAGGCTGACTGGTTTCATTACTTCTCTGGAGTCGTTGGTCCTGATCTTCCTCCCACAGATCTAAGGATGATGGTCCTGCAAGCTCAGCTTCTCTTTGAAATAAATCATCATCAAATGGATCATAAAAAGGAAAATCATAATTGTAAGTAATGTCACCCTCCAAACCTATCAGATTCTCAGCAGGTCTTTCTTCATTCTGATCCACAGAGGAGTCTTATGAATCTGAATCATCAAACTCATAAGATGAATGGGCAAGATTGCATGTTCTATAGAAGGCCTCGGAGGTGGACTGTTGTTTTAATATCCACTCTATCTCTTCTTCTATCAAAAGAGGGGTTTCCCTTTCATCATGGACAGAAGCACAACAGTCCTATTTCTCTTGTATTAGCTGATTTGGAGGCTGGATGTTTTCTTGAGCCTCATCTTCCACACCAGATTCTGCCTCTTCCATGTAGTCTTATGCTTCCTCAAGGAAGCTTTCCTTATCAGCCTTTGCTAATAGGTCCTGATGTTCTTTGGTCAGCATAACACAAGGCATAGGTAAGCAATCAGGCAGTTCCTGATCACTAACCTCCTTATCTTCTATAGATTCTTGAACATCAAACATGTCTTGCTCATCTTCTCGGCTTTGAGTTTTTTCTTGCTCTGAAAGATGCATGGGCTGCTCGAAATAACCATCATCTACATTCGTATTAGCCATGTACATCTTCAGCATTTCACCAAACGTTTCTGTTAATTCAATTAACTGATCGCACAAAGCATCATACTTTGCGTCCTGGTCCATGTTTGGATTCATGCTTATGCAAAGAAGGCTACTGCTTCTTCTTAGCCAGTTGAGTGTCCTTCACCAGTGGAGTCATTTGGTCTTTGGATCATAGGGAGTGTGGAGTCGCCAGGTGGATGAATTTTTCTGTTTGAAGCAGGCTGCTATCCACCATCAGCAATTAGGTAATGTCACCTTTCAGGAATAACCTCAAAACACAACAAAATCCAACCAGAGATTGACTGGGAGGGCGTTTACCAGATATGTCACCTCCGAAGAGGGTGAGATCCGAAGGCTACCTGGCCCTTCCCAGGCTCTGTCTAAGAGTATGAGGCACACAATGAATGGAGGCAAGAAAAGGGGTGACTTACTGTCAACCTAACCAGAGTTCTAAGTTTCTGAGGTTTTTACGAATGTTCAAGGTGAAATGTACTCAGAATTCCCCAGCGGAGTTTCCATTATGTTGGGGTTCCCATGTTTTGGCCAGATTGGAAAGACCAAAAGATGAGACAACATTAGAACCACTTTTGGGCCCTAGGATCTAGCCCTCCTGGACCCGGAGAGGGATCTCTCCAATAAAGCAAAGAATGATGTATCTTTGAGAGCTCAAAATGAGATGTTAGGCTAGGTATGAAGCATAAAGGGGGTTTCAAATGATTTGGTTGGTTGGTTGCTGGGTTGTTTAGGAGATCATAAACTGAGAAAGTAATGGGAGAAAAGGAACAAAGACGTGAGATATTTCGACAAAGGGGATAAATGAAAGTTCATCCATTTAGGTATGTGGAGTCACGAAAAGTAATTACATACAACAACACGAAAACTTCACGGAGAAATTCATCTATACCAAAGGATGTTTTAGATAGATGATGGTATGGAACATTAAGGACGGAAGGTGAAAGAAGGAAAGACGACCAAATTTCTATCTATAGATCAGGTAAGAGGTCATTTAACTCCAGAACTGCTTGGACATACTCAAAGGCAGCTCTCAGAAAGGGATAAAGGGGCTGCTTGTAGATCGAACCAGAGGTCATTTAACTCCAGGTCTACTTTAGCAACTCCAAGGGAAAAACAAAGATAAATTTGACAAAGAAACATCCAAACGACAAAACTAAGTTCATACATCGTGGGTAGGCAATAACATCACTTCAACATTGGTTATTTTATAAATTCACTCTGGGTACATAAAGCAAAAAACATTAAAGGTAGGGAGAGCAGGAACATAGGGCACCTAACAAGGGTGAATCCTATGCTATACTTATGTTGCCTACCAGAAGAACATGAAACAGTATGAAAATGTAAATAACAGAGTTAAGAAAGACATCATCAATAGTAATAGACCAGGATCCTGTGAAATGTGCTTTGATTAATTGATGCAAAACTAGTCATGTACAATAAGCTCAATGGCTAATAAAATCCAAACTTTCTCCTCCCATCCTATTACAGACAAACTAATCTGTAACTCCCTCATGGGAGAATGTCCTTTCATGGGAGAATGCTCTGCTGATATGGAAAACCTAATAATATTATCTCTATGTGCATAGGATCATCCAAGAGATCCACAGGGTCTTCAAACTGCTGCTTTGCATTCTAAGCTTCTGATTAAAGGCTTAATATCTTCATTAGTTTACCTTAATCTCTTTTTCTCTGTACTGGGAATGCTTTTCCGCTTCAATTCCATCTCCGACAGGGTAGCTCGGGTTTTAATGGCGATGGGAGATTTGCTGCAGAGTTCGCACTCTGTTCCTTTAATGAACATCTCGTCTCCACCTTCCCAGGCCTTCGTTCATAAATCCAGCCATTGTGGATGATCTTCCTCAGATTTAGTTGTCTTGGTAGCATAGAGGTTTATCATGGTGGCCATTCTTTCTTTATATCCCTGCAAGAACACGAAAACTGTGAAGCAATCCATGGATGAGGGTGGCGGGTGATATGGATGGATGAAACGGATGCACAGGTGGGGACATGGCGAAAAAATGCAGTGAAGCGATGAAATATGGGAGGTGGATGCGCAGCGAAAATATTTTGCATGGGAAAACCACGTAAAAATGACTTCGGAAAAAAATATATGCAGTGAGACATGCGGTCGTACGACAAGGACACGTGGAGGTGACGTAGCGTGACTGGGGGATAGAAGAACAGTCAACATTGGAGGACAAATCTGGGCCGTCAATCGTGACGGAGATCGACAGCGGAGGACGATGGATGGCGAGCCAGGACCTGAGCTATCGCACGCGCTACTTCATTAAACATCGTGCATCTTGGGTGGGCGATGGTCGTTGGATGGCCCGCTCCAGATCAGACGGTCGACGATCATTTCGCTAGGTGCCCACGTCTGACAGATAATGCGTGGGGATGACTTTAACGGGTGGGGAAAAGTGGTTTCAAAAACATACAAGAGAACAGGTGGCGAAAGGTGAGTGGAATCACTGGCCTCAAGGGAAAAACTACCAAGCGCGCGAGGGTGGTGCGGAATAAACCGGCGGTTTGTGAACAGTGAAAGTGGGGAGTGGGACCACCACGTTAGGCATGTTCCACACCGTTAGATCCAGAACAGATCAACGGTGGAAAATGCGCCCGAAGGGCTCTGGCTATGAACCGTTGATCTGCGGATTTAAATGGATGACGGAGATGAACTACGGGGGGGCCAAGGTGTACAGCCATGAGATTTTGGAGCGACCCCCCGTAGTGAATAACAACCGTTCGATCAGGTTTTCCCACATCCCGAGGAGTCAACTATGGGGGCTCCATGGTTTGACTCTACGGATAGAGAAGAGCCTCCGCAGGGGTAAGCGCTTTGGTCACGGTGCCAGGCTATATGGAGCGGAAAGGCGCGGGGCTAGCGGAGAAGGGGGCTTAGGCCTATTATAATATCGGAAGTGGGTTTTTATGCCATTTCTAATGTATTTTGAGGCCTCCGAAGGGTAACAATAGGAAGATGGAGGTGGAATTTGGGCAAACAAGGGTGTAGGTATTTTGAGAGGGGATTTAGGGGGGGGTTAATAGGGAAAATAGAGGGGAGCAGAGGCACTTTGACAGAAGGAGGAAAAAGGGAAAAGGGACATCTGCAGGGGTACAAGGGGTAAATGAAGGCTTTGAGCTAGGGAAACAGCAGAGGAGATTTGTATAAGGCAAAGCACATAGAGACCTCAAGGATGATGCGTCTTCAAGGGAGATGCATTCCTTGAAGGTCTCCAAAATGACATAGCCCCCCAGCTTGCTTGTCAATAATTTCGTAGGGGGGGCTAACAAGTCTAATCAAGTTACAAAGCCATTTATAGTAAGAGGAGAACATGAGAGGTCAGATACAATGTACAATAAACACCATACCTTTTTGAAATTTGAGGAACATAGAAAGAATGTTGA
Organism: Pinus albicaulis; assembly: GCA_034641835.2. NCBI lineage: Eukaryota > Viridiplantae > Streptophyta > Pinopsida > Pinales > Pinaceae > Pinus > Pinus albicaulis. The sequence continues at coordinate 99,938,652 of CM076581.1, forward strand.
GGAAACAAAGGTGGTGCCTCAACCTTTGTATTAATCAATTAACTGTTTTTCAAAAAGAAGCCCTTGATTATTGTCAGAGAAGGTGGATGATGTCACCGACAGCTGTCCAGAACAGAGAGCCTTTTGGGGCACCCAACTTTGCACGAGTACTCACTAGAGTACCCAGATATGTGTCATGCGTTCAAACATGTGGGATCTAGTGGATGGGACTTTGGTTTTAGTACCATGTTATTTGGTTGCCTGTAGAAGTTTACACCCTAGCGTACAATGTTCCAGCACATTGGTGGAAGGAAGTTCTCCTTTCAGATGGATTTAAAGTTCCGGGGACAGAGATGGATTTAGAGTATGATCTTGCCGGGCTTCATGAATCTCACAGATTGCAGAACCCAGACCTACGGAGGCGACGGACTGCATGAGGGCATGCAGAAGGCTAGTTGGGGGGAGATGTTGGGCACCAAATATGGCTACCTTTCTGACCATTTTTATCATCCTTTTTTATTCTTTTTTGTTTAATTACCTACATTTTCTATGCTAAACTTATGAGGTAAATACCCCTAACTTGTCCAATTGGAATATTTTGATTAATGAAGTAAGTCACGGAGTCTTACCTATTTGCAGCACTATATGTGCTTGACTGCAGTTTGGAGAACAGGAGCCCTCGCTCCAGCGGTTTGCAACAGATTTGGTAACGGTCAGCTATAGGGAGATCGCACAGCTGGAGTCACAATTTCCTGGGCCTATTCTTGGCCCCTTGTTCTATCCTAGACATCTGATGTTTGTGCTATTCCAACTTATGTGTATTTTTGAATGCGTGATTACCACGTTCCAGGGAGATCTGTTATTCTCTCACGTTGTGTATAAAATGGATATTGTTCCTGTAAATGGGGGTTCCCGAAAATATATTGTAATCACATCTTACAGATTAATAAAGTAATTCTGGTTTTTCTGTTATAAGCGTCTTCGTGACTAACGCAGCCCTGATCAGAGAGTTGGGCCTACTCTTTTGATCAGGTGCTGCGTCTGCGTGTGTGTGAATTGTTTCTTTGTTATGGTTGTTGTTATTATTCCTTACTATTAAGATTGTTTTCAAGTTTAGTATTTGATTTAATCTCACGGCAATGTTTTGAACCTTTATTATAAACCCTTGGTTGAGATGGATTATGTGTTTGTTCCTGCATATACCTTGCACGTTTCCTTGAAAGGATACGCTCTCAGATTGATAAAATTAATGTCGGATTAGGGTGGATAAATCATTCTTACCTGGACACAAACAAAATTTTAAAACACGTGATATGTTTAATTCATGGATATGCCAACAATACTTTGCATTAATTCAGCATAGGATTTTATCAGCGGATTTAAAATATCATAACATTGGAGGGGAAAGCATGCTTTAATTTTTGTGATGCGATAATAATATCACAATCGGAAAACTTGTGGAGTGAGCGAATGCACAGTTTTCTTGAAGAACTAGGATTACGATATATCGCATCGGTGATTTAGAGCGGGCAACATGAATGGTACCACAATGAATTTGTGATTGCGCAATGATGAAGGTTGATGTGGTGGAAAGGTGGGTCCTACCAATGGATTTTATAATTACGCTCATTGGAAATCCTTTTCCTTTGTTATCATTCTTTCTTATTTTAAAACCTTTACACAAATTGATTTATGTGTTTAGGCGACATCACATCGCACTTTTTTAATAGAGCGCTTTGAGTGATGTTATTTGGAATTGCGATATGTGGTATGCGATGGTTCTTTTGCTACATTTATTTGAGTTCTTCATCCAATAGTATCCAATATTATGTTTCGAATATAAATGTTTTGTCTTATAAAGAAAGAAAAAAATGTTTTATTAACCTAAAATTTAAAAATGAAAAAATGTCCCCGTGATTTCCTAAGGTAACTATATATAAATAATGGGGGGTTGTTAAATATCACAAAAATTGGTGATCCACTAGAAGAACCAGTTATCTCTGATTTATAATAATGAAATTTTTAGAACTTTTATAAGTAAAAATGATTTAGGAAAGGAAAACTTTATTTGAAATATTGGATAAGTAAAGTTACTCTGAATAAAATACTCATTTTATTGTAATTGTTTTAAAACCTTTTATAGATGAAAATATTTAATTATCTATATTAGTCATTAATAGGTTACAAAGAGAAAGCAGGGGGATTTTGAAACTTAATCTTTTGATATACTCATTTTGTCATAGGTAGAGCCTCTATTGCTTGCATGCTTTCATAGCCTCAACAGGGTTACCTTTAACCATCAATGATCCAGTATCCCATCCATTTATGATTGCAATCTTTAGATATAAATTCAAATATATATATATATATATATATATATATATATATATACACACACATAATTTTTAAGTGTTTTAAAATAAAATAAAATAAAATAAAGAATATATATATATATATATATATATATATATATATATATATATATATATATATATATATATATATATATATATATATATATATATATATATATATTCTTTCTTTTATTTTATTTTATTATAAACCCTTGGTTGAGATGGATTATGTGTTTGTTCCTGCATATACCTTGCACGTTTCCTTGAAAGGATACGCTCTCAGATTGATAAAATTAATGTCGGATTAGGGTGGATAAATCATTCTTACCTGGACACAAACAAAATTTTAAAACACGTGATATGTTTAATTCATGGATATGCAAACAATACTTTGCATTAATTCAGCATAGGATTTTATCAGCGGATTTAAAATATCATAACATTGGAGGGGCAAGCATGCTTTAATTTTTGTGATGCGATAATAATATCACAATCGGAAAACTTGTGGAGTGAGTGAATGCATAGTTTTCTTGAAGAAATGGGATTACGATATATCGCATCGGTGATTTATAGCGGGCAACATGAATGGTACCACAATGAATTTGTGATTGCGCAATGATGAAGGTTGATGTGGCGGAAAGGTGGGTCCTACCAATGGATTTTATAATTACGCTCATTGGAAATCCTTTTCCTTTGTTATCATTCTTTCTTATTTTAAAACCTTTACACAAATTGATTTATGTGTTTAGGCGACATCACATCGCACTTTTTTAATAGATCGCTTTGAGTGATGTTATTTGGAATTGCGATATGTGGTATGCGATGGTTCTTTTGCTACATTTATTTCAGTTCTTCGTCCAATAGTATCCAATATTATGTTTCGGATATAAATGTTTTGTCTTATAAAGAAAGAAAGAAATGTTTTATTAACCTAAAATTTAAAAATGAAAAAATGTCCCCATGATTTCCTAAGGTAACTATATATAAATAATGGGAGGTTGTTAAATATCACAACAATTGGCGATCCACTAGAAGAACCAGTTATCTCTAATTTATAATAATGAAATTTTCAGAACTTTTATAAGTAAAAATGATTTAGGAAAGGAAAACTATATTTGAAATATTGGATAAGTAAAGTTACTCTGAATAAAATACTCAATTTATTGTAATTGTTTTAAAACCTCTTATAGATGAAAATTTTTAGCTATCTATATCAGTCATTAATCATTTATAAAGATAAATTAGGAGGATTTTGAAACTTAGCCTTTTGATATACTCATTTTTTCATAAGTAGAGGCTTTGTTGCCAACAAGCATTCATAGCCTCAACAGGGTTACCTTTTAACCATCAATGATCCAGTATCCCATCCATTTATGATTGCAATATTTAGATATAAATTCAAATATATATATATATATATATATACAAACACATAATTTTTAAGTGTTTTAAAATAAAGAATATAAATATATATATGTGTGTGTGTGTGTGTGTGTGTGTGTGTATTCTTTCTTTTATTTTATTTTATTTTAAAACACTTAAAAAACATTGTCCTAGTTTGGTGACTAGATAGTGATAATGCCATTCACGAGTTGTAATTGAGTTGAACAAGTTGGCTTATGATGAGACCCCTTGTCTTATGGTTAAAATAATCATAAGCCATTACCCTGGTTTGATATTCAGTGGTGGTAATGTCAGCCTATTATTTTCCTATGATCGTGGTAAGTAGGCTCTTGATGAGACCTCTTGTATTTTAAGTTTTATATATTCTTGAATTACACTCTAAAAAGAGTATGATTAATGGATGGGGAGAATCATTGACTCCTTAAGAGTTTTGGATGACAAGTTGGAGTTAAATATGCATAGCTACAAAATAGTCTTTACTTTTTTAAACAAAACCTTTCTTGACTAATAATATGATCAAAATATTTGAAAAAGTTTGAGGTTTAAAGGAATTTACAACTTTTATGGAAAAATGTTTCATAGTTTTATGATAATTATCCAATTCTAGATGTTGTAATCATTTCCTTAAAAACTCCTACTTTCAAAGCGAAAAAAAAATAAAATAAAAATAAATAAATAAAAATAAAAATCGTAAGATGATTAGAGACATTGATAAAAATCCAAAATCATGTTACTTAAAATTATTTTCTAACAGACCTAAATATGTAAATGCAAATACCTACTTATTTACAATAGAATAAATATTCTTATAAGAAAATATTTTTTTTAGAATAAGCCCATTAACAGGAAGAGATTATCTCTTTCCTTACAGATCTTGCAGTATGAAGGTTGATGGGCCTACTTGTTCAACAATTTTAAATGGTCCAAGCCACATTTTCTGGAACTTAGTATGCTTTCCTTTTTCCTAGTGTGCCTTGTCCCATTTGAGAACAGGATCTCCAATTTGAAAAAAAAAAAAAAAAAAAATTGGACAGAACTTGCCTCAAAAGAAGATTTAACTATATTTTTATGGTGAGTATATGTCAGTTTGGCTTTTTCCCTTTCTTCTTCTAATTTAAGTATTTGAGACATTCTTAATTGCAAAGAAGAGGAAAGTGCTTCTTCAATAAATTGGACTATGGATAATGAGGGAAGAGATAGGTTTGAAGGAATTATAGCTTCTTTCCCATATACTAAATTGAAGGGATAAGTACCTATGGAGGCCTTTTGGGTTATTCAGCTCAAAAAGAAAATGTCAAATATTTATGCCAATTATTTTGGCTATGATCAATAGCTCTTTTAGATTCTTATGAGCTTTTTATTGGTTGACTCTATTAAACCATTCCCTTGGGGATAGTGATTAGCATAGTATTTAAGTTTAAATCCTCTCTTAAGAGAAAATTTAGTCATGTTTTTACCTGAAAATTAAGATTCATTATCAAACATAAGTGCAGTTGGTAAACGAAACCTAGTTATAATGAATTGATCAATGAATTCAATAATAGAATCGGAATTGAATACCTTTAGTGGAATTTCTTCCACCAACTTGGTGAAGTATTTTGTAGCAATAAGGATATACTTATGATGCTTGGAAGATTGAGGAACAATATCACCTATGATATCCAGTCCCCATTGTTCAAAAGGTTGCTCAATGTTGATTGGTTGAAGAGGTAAGGTTGGTCTTTTTTGTCTTCCAGCAGCAGTCTAACAAATTTTTCACTTCCTTACATATGCATGGGTATATTTGAATAGATTTGGCCAATAATACCCTCCATGTAGGATTTTATGGGTAGTGGTATCTCCTCCAAAATTTCCACCAGTTGGCCTATCATTTAGCTCCTGCAAAACCTTTTGTGCTTCAAACTTTTCAATTCATCTTAAAAAAACATAATCATAGTTTTTTTTTAATAACACATCATTAATGGTTTCATAAAAATTGGATTTTAATCTTAAAGATATTTTTCCTTTTATAATTGAGTTCACGGGGAGCATATCCATTTTTTAAGTAAAAAATAAGATCAATATATTGGGACTCAATATCAGTTATGATTACCTCATATATGTATATAGTGTTACCTGAGTCCTCATCAGCTAGTATATTAGAAGCTCCAGTAATCAATCTGCATAAACCTTGTCCTATGAAATTTTAGCTAGTTTTATGTCTATGTCATATTATTGCAGAGTTGTGACCCAATTTTCTCTCTTTTCTCCTAATTCTTTCTGTATAAGTAATTGTCTCACTATTGGGAATGTGACTATTACTTTAGTGTGTGTCTTTAAATTAAAAGGCCTGAAATGCTTTATATATTTGAAAACAACAAAAGCTTCTTTCTCCGCCTCTAAATAATTCAGTTCAACACCTTGAAAATTTGAACTAAAGAAAGAGATGGTAGCCTCAATTCGTTGATCATTAATTTGTATTAGAACAACGATATAAGATGTTTCAGAAGCAAAAGTATATAAAATAGAATGATTAGAAAAATTTGGAGTAGTTAAAGAGGGAGCATTTATAATGTCTTGTTTTATTGAATCCAAAGCTTCTCTTTCATTTTGACCCGATTTAAAAACAAAGTTTTTCTTGATCATGGCTTGTAAAGGAAGAAAAATTTGGGGAAAATCGGGAACAATCTCTTGACAAAATTTATCTTTCCTAGGAAGTACTGCATTGATTTCTTAGTGTGGGCAAGGAGATTTCAGAGATTTCCTTAATGCTTTCAGGGTCAATGCAAATTCCTTCTTTGGATACTATAAATCCTAAAAAAATTCCTTCACTGAGAGTGAAGTAAGACCTTTTTGGACTTAATGAAATTCTATATTTTTTACAACATTTAAAGAACTACTTTAAATCGTGAAAATGGTTGCTTCTTTTCTTGGAATAAATTGTTATGCAATACAAGTAAACAACAATAGTTTTGTTTACTGGACCTCTAAAAGCTATGTCCATGGCTCTTTGGAAGGTTTCCCCTGCGTTAATTAAACCAAAAGGCATTTTCTGATAGGCATAAGTTACCCATTTGGTCATGAACGTAGTTTTTAACCTATCATCTGGATGAATTGGGATTTGATTATATCCTGAGAAACCATCAAGGAAATACATGAGTTCGTAACCTGCTACGGATTGTAAGATTTTTTCCATGGGTGGTAAAGGAAAATTATCCTTTTGAAAAACTTTATTCAAAATTCTAAAATCAATGCAAATGTGTATGTCACCATTCTTATTCCTGACAGGCACTAACTTTGAGACCCATTTGGAATACCTAACAAGAAAAATAATTTCGGCTTTAAGGACTTTATTCAACTCAGTCTTTATTTTATTTTCTAGATTTGGGTGAATATTCCTTAATTTTTGTTGAACAGGTTTTTTATTGGAAATCATTGGAATAATGTGTTGAAAAATGCAGGTATAATAGTTCTTCATAGCTCCAAGATAAAACACTTTGTTATCACTCGAATTGAACCTCGGGCTAAAGAAGGAAATTCCGAGGTAACCTCAAACCACGCTTAGCCAAGTAGATAGCCCTGATTAGGATAGGATAGGTTTTTTAATTAGTTTAATTTTATTTTTCAATTAGTTTTTATTTAATTAAAATTAATAATGTAATTATAATTAATTAATAGATAATCATAACTTAATTTAGAAATTAGATTATAACTAAATTAGATTAATAATATAATTAAAATTAATTAGTATTAATTAATTGAATATAATAATCTACTTTAGGATTAGAATTTAATTTAAAAATTTTGATTTTTAGCCTAAGCAGCAGAAATTCCAGATTTCTGGCAATTTTAATATACAAACTTTGGAAGCTCATAAATGAAGTTTTACTTGGCCAATGAGGCCCAAGATAGCTCATTAGATAGATAAAATCATGGAGAACATTTTTGAAGTTGTTTCATTTCAAATTTGATCATTTATTGGGTCTAAAATTTAGCAGAAGATCATGCTCCAAATTTTTAACAAAATAACTTTTCTGAGTTTTATTTTCTGCATTTTAATTTGCCCATAACTTCTTCTAAATGCATATATATTCGTCAATAATATCCTTGGCCAATTATATCAGCACACAAATAAAAATAAATCTTATATTTCCTTTTTCAACTATTTATTTAATTAAGTTTTGATTGGAATTATTTTAATTTATAGATTTTGCACTTTGATTTTATTTTTACATTTTAATTTTGTTTTGATTTTTTTTTGCAAGAAAATAGTTGAAGAAATGAGAATAAGAATATCTCAATCAATGAGAAAGCTCCAGCAATTGAAGATTATGATTTTGAACAAATGGAAAAGGATTAAGCATAACCACTCTTCAACAAACTTTCTTATTGAGAATTATTTTGTAAATATTATAAATAGCAGATTGTAAAATGTAGAAAGGCTTCTCTCCTCTGCAATTCTGAAATTCTTGATGTCACTATTGTCTAGAGGATTTAAAGGTGTAGGGTGAGAGGAGAGGAATCTCAAATCTGGAGATTATTGAGGTTTTTCTTTTACATTCTAAGTTATGTATAATGAACAGAGTCTTGCAATACTATAGCTCTTATTTGAAAGCAGAAGTTCAGGCATTGTAAAAGACTGTTAGAGACCGGAGCTGGAGAAATGGACTTAATAAATTGGTATTCATAATACTATTATTTTAAATGTTGGTTTCATTTTCTAATAACAAGAATGTATCAATTTACTCGCATACTTGTGCACTTCTGTTGGTATGAATATTTTTCCTCGATTTATGTTATTATTTGTCTCTACTCTTATGGCTTGAATTCTGATTTATGAGTAACTATTTACTCAGAAATATGTCTTATAAAACTGATTTATTGAATAGTGATATGTTGTGAACTATTTCCACATGTTATTGTTTAATTATTTAAGTTATTGATTAAATGATCAATATCATTTTGAGAACTACTTCCTGAGTGTTATTGATTGATTATTTCAGTTAAGAGGTTTTTATATATAATGTGTTTGGTATTCACAATATCAGTTAATTGAACTACTTCGTTAGCTTGATATTCATTTAAAACAAACATATTTAAATCTCAAATATTTAAAACATCTTGCTCTCAGTTGAGATAGATCTATATCTGCCTAATTGAGATAGGATTAAAATAGTTTCTTTTGCTTGCATATTAGAATTATATTGCATTTAAATTAAATTCTACATCCTAAAAAGTCCTCTTCCCAAAGAGGCAAAACTTTAGCTACGACTTGGCTAAGCCCAAATTAGCTAGTGATCACTTTTTTTGTCCGATTGGCAAGAGAAATGATCTGATGTATCTTTCCCATTGATAGTTAAAAGTCATATTTTAAGCCAATGGAGATTGAGAGAAGGTAACTGGACCTAGTTAAACCATTCGGAGCCACCATTCTAAACGGAAAAGGAACTACTTTAAGGTCCAGACCGAGTGGTCATCCCCCATGTTGTTGTAGCGAATTTCGAGGCCTCAACATTTTGGCGCTAGAAGGAGAGCTGAGACTTGTTTTCCTTTGGAGTCTTTGTATTCTAATATTTAATTTTTATTATAATGGCTCCTTTAAAACTTCCAATTTGGAGTTTTATTTCTGGACAAGCATCTTCCAATACTCCACCAAAAATAGTAAGACACTTGTCTCAGGTAAAGTTTAACAGTAAGAGGAATACTTCTGCATTTCATCATACTTTACAATTCATTCAAAAAATTTCAAATTCTACTTTTCATGAAATTTATGAAGGTATTTTATCCAGGATTTTTATTCTTACATTCTTGGCAAAAGCCAAAAAATGGTGTAAATCACTTCCAGTTGCCTCAATCCACACTTGGGAACAATTTATTGCAATATTCCTTTGTAAATTTGATGGATATATCTACAAACAAGTATGTGATGATTTTGAAGATCTACGAAGGTTTGAAAGAGAGTATTTAATTGATTTTACCATCAGGTTTCGTTTAAATTATGTAAAATTTAAGACTAAAGATAAACCTTCAAAAAAGATTCACTAGATTGGTTTGAACATATTTGCAATATTTCTTCCATTCTTAATCCATGTGAAATTATTTCAAGCTTTGATCAATCTCCTCCTAATTTCATTGATGTAAGTAAAAATTTCAATATGAAGGTACAAACAAATGATGATGAAGAGGCCTCTATTATGTATAATCAATTCCTTAAAAAAAAAAATTTCTAAGTAAGAGTAAGATCTATTAATAAAACATATGGTACATGGAGGCTCTGGCCTCTGCAGTTCTAGCCTGTATCAGTGGCATTTTTTCTTAAAACGGCCAAAAATGGAGCTTCCCACATGGGGAAACCAGCCCAAAATAATTTTGAACCGCTGCCTCGAAGGAGGAAACCAGCGTTATACAAAATTGAGTAAATGTGCCAAGAATGATAGTAAACAGAGGGAAAAACTAAAAAATTGGAATCCTAAATAGAAAAGGACCTGAAAAACTATGTGTCATGAGATGGTGGAGGCGGTTCTTTGACGATGAGGCATCTGTATTCATCATCTTCTGCATGCGGGTAGCCTGGAGCCACCTGTTGTGGTGCTACTGCAACGTCACCTTTATCTCCGTCCTGCTTGCTCAGCTCCTTGTAATAGTCCGAGCTACTATCGTTGTTCGAGTCAGAATTGTGCCCAGCTAGAACCTGATGTGCTTTCACTGAAACAGAGGGGTCGTGGTCGCTGCAAGGGTGCAAGGGTTGGATGGGCGGATTGAGACAGGGGTCATCGCTGGTGGCGACAACGAGAGGACGGTCAGAGGAACATTGAATCAATTCCTTCAATTAATGTACACTTCCTACAGTATTGAGAAAGATTGAGGTGCACCTTCACATGTTAATAAATTTCAATCACAAAGCTTGTAAAATTTCACTAATCAACTGCAAGAAGATATTAGCAACATTCTTGAAGAAAATATCGCTTTAAAATCTGAAAATAGGTATGAGTTAAAATCAGAAAATCAGATCATAATCTGTCAAGTACCAGTAGCGATTAAAGTTTCCAACAAAATACAATCTGCTGTACAAATTTCTGAATCCTTTTATGATGAGCAAATTCCAAATTCAGATCAACAAAGCAAGATTCTTCAAGAAAGCACAATTACCCAAGTAAATGATCTTAAATCTGAAATTTACAATGAAGAAAATGTACAAGAGTTTTGGAAAAGAGATATTTTCAAATGCATTGTTTTGGATTCATATTTTTCTCTTTATCCTGATAATTTTTCTAATAGTAATTTAACCTCTCTTCACATTAAAGATATTTCAGAAAATAGAGAGGTTGATCTAAATGAATTACCGATTAATTTTTATCAAGATAGAGAATTAATTCATGATCATTCTTTTGGCATTAATGAACATGAACTTAATATTCCTTCTTGTTTTGATACATTGAATATTATTGAAGGGAATTCTAATGAATGTCTTAAGGTCATTTATGATAGCTACCTTGACATTGAGGATATTGATTTGTCTTCTTTACAATTAAATCCTCATAATCAAAGTTTAATCACATGTGAAAATGAAGAACAATCTAATTTAGAAATTGTTCAAAATAGTTCTCATTTTCAAACAAATAATCATACTTATGATTTCATCATTCAAGAAACTATTCCAATCTATGATTTATATGATGATCAAGCTCACATTCCTATTTAGAGACATATCCTACTCTTTAATTCACAAGTGGGTATCAACAATCATTCTAATTACATTATTTTTTCCAATTCTTGTGAAGAGGAAATTACTTTAAGTCACTCCCAATTGTGTTATAACAATAATTGTAACACTAGTGTAAACTATGATTCAATTTTTTTATTTTCTCAACATTTAATTTTAACTTCAGATTTATTTTCTGTTTTTAGTCTTAGATTTTTAGATACTTTATGCTAGCATATTGAGAAGCTCAACATTGAACACTCAATTGAAGCATTACCTCAAGGGAAAAATAGAGATTCAAATTATAAATGTGAACATCAAAAGTTATTAAATTTCCAATTTCAATTGATGTTCATTCCTTATCAATTACTTCTTATCAGTGTGAATGGTCACTTTATGACCACCAATCTAATTCAATTAATAATCTTCTGTTGGATTTAACGAACTTCCATCCATTTTTCATTGATCAATTTGAAAGACATTTGGAAAGTTTTCCTTCACGGAAGATCGTTAATAATTTTACACTTAATCATAACACTAACAAAATCACACAGGCCATTGTTTCTGAAAGATCATTTCTACAACCCGACCTATCATCTTCTCTTTCAAACTTCTCCCACCCAATAATGGAAATCCATCCATATTTCTATGACCTAATTGAAATTCAGTTGGAAAACACATTTCAAGAGAAGGTAACGGTGAATAATCTATTAACAATAAAAATACATTCTGCTTTCAGATTTATTTTTTGTAGTTTAATTATATTTGCATTTTTACTAATGTTTGACATGTTCATACATGCAGAAATTAAAATGATTACATGGTTACATTGGAAGTATGGCTATACCTAATCATTTTTCCTCTATTTTAGTTAGAAATAGGAATAGATTAATTTTCTTTTTGTTTGCATTTATTTCATTATTTTAGATTTTCAATAAAACAAGTAATGAATGCAATTTCATTTGGGAATCCCATTTCAAATTATAGAAAAGTAACCTACAGAATTTTATAAGCTCTTGAATTATCTAATCATAATTATTTGTAAAGCCTTCAATTTTCGTGTTTTTCAAAATTGATCATACATGAAAAAATTTCAAGAATTTTCTACTACTTGACAATTTTTTATTCACAAGTAATTCTAAGAAATCGTTTTTACCACTCTTGTCTTCTGATGAAAATTTGGAAATGATGCAATTTGAAAAATTCATTATTTAGCATTTTAGATTAAAATAATAAGGTGATGTCGAACTTATGTAAATTTTGAAAAAATATGGGAGAACTTGAAGCTTCAAAGAGGTAAAACTTACACTCAAAATTCTTCCAGGTATGTGTTTACAGGTTCATCATCATCTATTTTTCTTTCAAAGGTTGTTTCTTATTTCTATTTTTTTTTGTGTAGATATTCATTAACTTGATTATGTAGATCTAAGATAAGAAAGCATCCAACTCTTGTTTCCAAAACCTGCAACATGTTCAGCGAAGTATTTATGATTTCACCTGAAATTTAAAGGATATCTAAATTTTTCTTATATTAAAATCCTGATAAGTATTAATAAATTGTTGGAATAATCATATCAGATCATTTTATTTCACAACTCTCTTTATAAGAAAGTTCTAATAAAATTAATTTCCAATCAAAATTTTCGACAGTTAATTAAATTATTAAAGGGTTATTTATTTTAAAGCAAAATTAAATCACTCACTTTCTTTTTTAATCGAATACTTTAAATAAATCATCGACCCCACATATGGCTCATTATATATCACAGATCGCATATCGGAGGCTTTGAAATGATCATACACCAAATATTTTCTATCTCCCGATATTCTCATTCCCTCTGATATCTGATGATCTCTCCATCTGATATCGCATTATCTATATCACAACATTCGATCAAAGGTAGCTCTTAACAATTCCCGATAGGAAACCTTAAATTCATATCTTCCTATATTCATTCTCGCTCATTTTTTGATAAAATTACTTCGCTAAAATTGCGATGTTCATATAACCCAGACCCAATATGACATTTAAATCCTCTTTACATACAAATATCGCATCCATTTATAAATCACAAATTTGGTAGGGCATATATTTAAATTTTTGATGTCCCATATCTGATATGAAATTAAAATTAATATAATAAAAATATCGGTATGTTCTTCATCGCACATCGGCGCATCAACAAAATTACATTTCGCATATCGACAATTTTAGTGGTTATTGTTAAAACCTCATCCGATAAGTTATATTATTTGCGATGCAATAAATGATAAGGTAAGGAGATTTCAATGCGATGATACACATATCACATATCACACGAGAAAATTAATATGTTAAACGATAAAAGTTGCAACGAACAGTGTCGAGTTTGCTACGAATTGGAAAATCGCAAAATCGCAAAATAGAAAAAGTGCTAAATTTTGAAATATGTGAGAGCGTAAATTATAAAAGATGCGAAGTGCAACCATGTGTGATTACTCACCATTTGTGTGGGATGTAAAACCAATGTTCCGCGCATATATTTTGATATTTGCAGTCACGTTGCATCAGTCATCTACTGCATTTTCATTATCGCAAGAATTATATCAGCATTTCATTTCATTCACAAGCTTTAATCTTCCGATATAACTATTCTCCAATATCACATTCATCCCTTTGCAATTTGCTATCGCATATGCTCATATCACAACTTTGTCATTGCAAAATTTATATTGCATCGCTAAACTTAAAAGAAGCTTCGTCTTGAAAATATTTTGATGCGATAAACTTTAATATTTGAATTTCCACCATTTTCTTTTGTTATATATATAAAATTCAATCGCATATTGGCAAAGATGGAAGTCACAGTTTTTAATTTATGTATGGCAAAGAATCTCGCGATGCAAAAAAAATCAACATGGTAATGTACCGATGATTAATTCAAATTTTTAATTTTCTTTTATTCTGAATTTTTCTCCATACTTATCATATAGAGATTCAAATCTTATTTATATATTGTTACATTATTTGGAATTCTGAATCAATTTCAATACTTTGTGGCTGATATAAATTCAGAATGAAAGAAGCAAAAAGAACATTCATCTCTACAATTCATAAAGAAGCATATCTTCACCCTCATTTCTGATGGATTCGATTTATTTCTAATTCCTTGAACATGAAACATTACTTTCTTTTAGTTAAACTGCTTGTTTTGCTTTAGATTTAATAAATAATGATTTTGGGTCATTAAAACTTCTTCATGCTATTAATTCTAATTAAAGAAATAAGTTAACTTGCATTGGAGAAAATCATCTTTCTCAGGTAATATTAAATGTAGTTCTTCAATGGTAAGTTTCATATTCCCACTTTCATTTATTCCATCTCTTCATTTTTGTTATAGTCTTTGCTAATATTAAACTTTGTTTATACAGGTATTCATGAACCATTAGCACCTCTACCAGATCAATTTTCAAAATTTATTTTTGCTCTATGAGATTCTTGAGAGAAGTAGTAATGAGCCTCATCAAATCAGCTAGACTGGAGAGTTTCTAAACCTTTAGTTTTTTTCTTTAAGCAATGTTTTTATTAGAAAATAGTTAAGATGCTTTTATGCAGGTTTTGTCTTGAAAAAGAAAATTTGCAATAGATGGAAACTTCTCATTCAGCATATTATCTATCATAACTGTTATTCACCTTCTACATTTTGAGAGCTTCATTTTTATATAACTCTACAAGATAAAAAATTCAAAATCTCAACATAGGAATGAACGTACATGTGCTTATTTTCTTTTATAAATCTTTGTTGAGAAATTCATATAAGCGATCTTGTTAGAATTTAACTTTTAAATTTTGTTTTTCTTTCAATTTTTCTTTCTTCATTTTTTATTTTGTTGATTTCTTTTCTTACTTTAGTTTAGAAATTATTTTCCTTTTTTTTTCAGTTTTGATTTGATTTTGGTGACTTCACCATGATTTATATGAAAGGAATTTTTCGTACCTTACAGTTGTTGACATACATGGGAAATATTTTACTCTATCCATTTAAGTGAATTTCATTTATCATTAAAGGCATATTTTTATGGAACCATAAAGCCATCTTTCTTTAAAATATTTTCCATGGAGGAACACAGATCCTTTCTAAGTGATTGAATTTACTTTTTCAAGGAAAGAACTGATTTGAGTTTAATTCAATAAATCCCTCCCACCCTTCCACATAAAAAATTCTCTAATTAATAGTTGTAGGGAAAGAATTTGGAGCAAACATTATGAAAGTACTATATCCATTAAACATAAATTCTCTATTACCATCCCACCTCTTTCACTCAAATACATCATAAATAAAAAGCTTTCAAATGCGTTTATCAAAAGAGTGATAAAAAGTGGAAGAATGGGAAATACAAGTAAACCCTTCGAGGCTATGGACGCTCACTAGCAGCGAGACTAGGCTTGTATGGCATAAAAGACAACTTCATCAGGGTACTGTTCAGGCTCGCTGGCAACAAAGCAATGTCAGAGACGGTCAAAAAATGGATATATGCTTTATTAAAAACTCCTATCTCTACCTTCTTCTATTTTTCACATGAGAAAAATTTTAAAAACAAATTTCCCCAAATTTGGATTCATCACTTTTACTCAAGTCTGTTTTAAGTACTTATCTTTATAAACTCACACTATTTAATCTATTTATGTGGGAACTATGGAACTGTTTTACTGTTAGACGATTTCATGATTTCCATTATTTTTAACCTTTGGGTAAATTCAAGTTCATTATCTTTAATCAGAGATAACTGGTTCTTCTCCCATATGTCGCCCTTGTTGTGGTAAAACACAACCCCCTCATTTTTTATTTATGCACTTCAAATAATGAGGACCCCTTCTACAAAAGTTTTGGCTAGACACCATTTAGAATTTTCATTAAGTTAATTATCCTATATTTTTGTCATTTTTTCATCTTCCTTGGAATTTTGTTTTGATTGCTTTATTGAATCTGGTTTTTTCACAAGCTTTCCAACGATACTTGTTTCACTTCATTTGGTCAACCAGTTTGTAAATGGCACTCTTTTGAAGTACCAATATTTCAAAATGTACCAATATTTCAATTTTCTTAGTTAAAATAATTTTAATTATAAATATTAACTTTTAGTTAATTTTTACTAATTTTATCCATTTTTCACTAATGGTCCTACGAAATGACCCATCTAAATTAAACAATAGAGGAAAATATATTTCGGGATATTGGTAATATACTCCAACTTGTTATTTTAAAACAAATTGCCAAACCCAAAACTCCAAAATTGCAAAGTGGCTTTAGTCTAAATTGTAGGATGATTGATCCCATGCGGGCCCCACTTCATACCCCTTTACATCCTTCCAAAAAACTTTTCGATTGCGATATTGCGATATCGCATATCGCAAATTTATTAAAATCTTAAAAAACTCGTCATTTAAAAAAAATGCAATTTGCGATTTGGTTTTTTCATGCGAACGGTTAAAATTATTTGACATAAGGTCTCTCCACCTTATAACTCCCGACTCACTCGCCTTACCTCACCCTCACGTCATTTCCCTTATCCCTTCACCTCATCTCTTACACCTCACTCACCCTCCACTCCTTATCTCTCCATTTCTTCCTCTCCCTTATCACTCCATACTCTCCACTCCTCATCTCTCTCACGCGATATGTATTTTATCATATTTTGACTTAATTAAAATATATTACATTATATAATATTATATTGTAATTATAATTTAAATTATAATATTTAATATTTTAATTAATCAATAAATCAATTTTTTAATTAGTTTAATTTTATTTTTCAATTAGTTTTTATTTAATTAAAATTAATAACGTAATTATAATTAATTAATATATAATTATAACTTTATTTAGAAATTAGATTATAACTAGATTAGATTAATAATATAATTAAAATTAATTAGTATTAATTAATTGAATATAATAATCTAATTTAGGATTAGAATTTAATTTAAAAAATTCTGATTTTTAGCCTAAGCAGTAGAAATTCCAGATTTCTAGAAATTTTAATATACAAACTTTGGAAGCTCATAAATGAAGTTTACTTGGCCAAATGAGGCCTAGGACGGCTCATTAGATATATAAAATCATCGATAACATTTCTGAAGTTGTTTCATTTCTAGGTTTGATCATTTATTGGGTCTAAAATTCAGCAGAAGATCATGCTCCGAATTTTTAACAAAATAACTTTTCTGAGTTTTATTTTATGCATTTTAATTTGTCCATAGCTTCTTCTAAATGTAGATCCATTCGTCAATAATATCCCTGGCCAATTATATTAGCACAAAAATCAAAAAAAAACTTATATTCCTTTTTCAATTATTTATTTAATTAAGTTTTGATTGGAATTATTTTAATTTATAGATTTTTCATTTTGAATTTATTTTTACATTTTAATTTTGTTTTGATTTGTTTTTGTAGGAAAACATTTGAAGAAATGAGAAGAAGAATATCTCAATCAATGAGAAGGCGCCAACAATTGATAAATATGATTTTGAGCCAATGGAAAAATATTAAACATAACCACTCTTCAACAAACTTTCTTAATGAGAATTATTTTGTAAATATTATAAATAGCAGATTGTAAAATGTAGAAAGGCTTCTCTCCTCTGCAATTCTGAAATTCTTGATGTCACTATTGTCTAGAGGATTTAAAGGTGTAGGGTGAGAGGAGAGGAATCTCAGATCTGGAGATTATTGAGGTTTTTCTTTTACATTCTGAGTTATGTATAATGAAAAGAGTCTTGCACTCTTGTAGTTCTGATTTTGAAAGCATAAGTTCAGGCATTGTAAAATACCGTTAGAGACCGAAGCTGGAGAAATGGACTTAATAAATTGGTATTTATAATACTATTATTTTAAATGATGGTTTCATTTTCTAATAACAATAATGTATCAATTTACTCACATACTTGTGCACTTCTGTCAGTATGAGTAATTTTCCTCAATTTATGTTATTATTTGTCTTTAATCTTATGGGTTGAATTCTGAATTCTGAGTAACTATTTACTCATAAATCTATCTTATAAAACTAATATATTGAATAGTGATATGTTGTGAACTATTTCCGCATGTTATTTTTTAATTATTTAAGTTATTGATTAAATGATCAATGTCATTTTGAGAACTACTTCCTGAGTGTTAATGATTGATTATTTCAGTTAAGAGGTCTCTAGATAGAATGTGTTTGGTATTCACAATGTCAGTTAATTGAACTACTTTGTTAGCTTGATATTCATTTAAAACAAACATATTTAAATTTCAAATATTTAAAACATCTTGCTCTCAGTTGGGATAGATCTATATCTGCATAATTGAGATAGGATTAAAATAGTTTCTTTTGCTTGCATCTTAGAATAATATTGCATTTAGATTAAATTCTACATCCCTAAAAGGTCCTCTTCCCAAAGAGGCAAAACTTTAGCTATGGCTTGGCTAAGCCCAAATTAGCTTAAGGATCATTTTTCTTGTCCGATTGGCAAGAAAAATGATATGATGTCTCTTTCCCATTGATTGCTAAAAGTCATATTTTAAGACAATGGAGATTGAAAGAAGGTAACTAGACCTAGTTAAACCAATCGGAGCCACCATTCTAAACGGAAAAGGAACTGCTTTAAGGTCCGAACCGGGGGGTCATCCCACAAGTTGTTGCAGCGAATTTTGAGGCCCCAACAGGACTGTATTTGGGTCTCCAATTTAGATAGATATTTTTCAATTTTGATGCCAAACTCTTGCAAAAAATTGAGCTTAATTTCATGGCTACATCAACAGGACTTCAAATAATAAGAAAGATATGAAGCAAAGTTCTCATCTACCTCATCATATGTGCACATATCTTCCCATTCTCTAAATCCTTGAATATAAGTCGCCTCTATTTCGAATTCTTCCTTCTCCATCCATGTTTCCAGAAAGATACGCCACAACTCTGGAAATGAATTAATAGATCTAACAGACAAGTTTTCAATCCATCGTCTACATTTCCCTTGAAATGAATCATAGAATAATCTAATGAAGACATCTTCTTGTTTGACTCTAAGAAGTTCAAAAAAAAAATTTTAAATTTGCTACATGTTTAAGAGTCAAAGTCAGATCTTCTCCATTAAATATAGGGCAATTGCTCAAAAAATATGCATCTTTCGGTAGTTGATTAGGAAAACCAGGAAGATTAGAAAATTCGATACATGAATACCTTGAAAAAATAGAAATGACATATGAGTCCTTCATTTAGCTAGTGGAGCCACCATCAATATTTTGAAACTCAGGATTTCGCACAATGGAGTCACCATGTGAATGTTTCAGCCTCCATATGTGTCTGACCACTATTCACCATCAACAATCAGATCTGCAACTTGAACAATCTTTCCCAGAGAAGCTCTTTCACCTCGTTCCCCAGTATGGTCGCCAGCATGTTATCACTCAGATTGAACCTCAGGCTGAAGAAGGAAATTCCGAGGTAACCTCAAACCATGCTTAGCCAAGTAGCTAGCCCTACTAGGATAGGAGAGGGCTCTCTCCGTAAGGATCACAGCCAAAATGACTGAGGAAAGAAGATATTAGGCTAGGTATAGTAGCTCAGGGTTTTGATTTTGATTGTGTAGGGTTTTGTTGGATCATGTCAAGGCAGGGAAATTAGGTCAAGATTTACAGGGTGTTCTAGGGGGAAAGGTAGGTACAATGTTTAGCACTTTAGGGCTTTTGATTATGGGATGATCAAGACATGTGAGGAGCTAGAAAGAGCATGGTGAATTCATGTTTTCTTTCTAAACTAAAGAAATTACAAATTATGAATTTTTACCCAAAACAGAGCATAGAAATTATGGATTGTGTTCATCTAACTTGAAAACATTCACTTAATAGAAATGAAATGATGGATGAAATACATAAAACATTCTAACATATGAGCACAGAAGAAGAAACTTAAACTAAACACAATACCACATGGATCCCATAAAAATAGCTACAAATTTTATTAATGTCCATGCCAAAATTGATACAAAAGTATGTCTCTTGAGAAGCCAAACCTCCAAATGAGTCCAACCATTACAATCACTGAGAAAATACATCATATAAACCTCAAACCCACTCTCCTTAGCCTTAAGGATTTGAATCCATGAGATAGGAATCAGTTTCACCTACTGCCAAACAAGAAACTCAAGAATAGGAATACCCAACAATTTGCCTCTAAAAGAGAGGAAACTGATTCATTTGACCTCTAGAAGACTCACCTAATGTATCTACCTTATATGAAATTAAAATCATGAAATTTACATTCACCATGACCATTTACATCAGAAATTTCTTCATTTTCCCAAGTAAAAATTCAAACTGAAGTGAAACTTCAAAATTTGTTGGAGATTGTGAAAAATGCATTTTCCTGGCAAACGCACATCGCCCTAATAGGAAAAATAACCTCTTTTGCAACCAAATTTTGGAGGCCTTCCTGGTGTCCAAATAAGCTCCAAGATAACTCATTGGAAATATCTCTGAGTCTAGTTTCCAAATCCACCTCCAGTTTCCAAATCCACCTCCAGTTTCCAAAATGGTGCTCATTTTCCCTGTCAAAAATTCAATCTCCCAAGACTGGTAAACACGCAGCGACCACATCATAAAGGAGGTAGAAACATGAAAATTTGGTAGTTTTTTGCACTTTTGATGGACTAGTTCTGCTCCAATTTTTTTGAAACTTACTAGGGTTTATGTATTCATCATTCTGAACATGGTGGTGATGGTCATTTTTCATTTGGAGGCCCCAAAAAAGAGCGCAGCGTCCAGGTCGCTGCGCGTTTAGTAGAATTTCTGTGTGCCAAAAATACTCAAAAAACTAAAAATGACTTGAAGTGCCAAGTGTGCCAAAAACTTGCCAAAATGGTGAGGGTACTTGCTTATCAAGTGCTTGAGGCATGAAGAGACACCTCAACAAGTATATCTAACCTCTCCTTCTCCTTTTTCTTAGTCAAAGTTTGAATTTTTGCATGGGCTCGTTTGAGCTTAGCCCTTGCAATTTTTTTCCTCATGGCGTAGTGCTTTGCCATTTTCCTCTGAATGTCATTGTCCATGTTTGCCTTCTCTAGCAACCTCTCTAGATGAAAATTGGCTCTATCAAGCCATGCTTCTCTATCCTTGCTAATCTCTAGGGCAAGTAGATCACTTGGTGTGAGCTGCTCTTCCAACTCAGTTTCTCTCTGTCTCTTAAGGGCTAGAGCTCTTTTCAGCCCTCTAGTCCTTGGTATCTGTCTTGGAGGCTAATCCTCCTCATCATAAATCTCACCAAATATTTCCAAGGTCTCCTCCAACAAGGCCTTGGCCTTTTCTACCTCTCTTTGTGCTTTGATGATCCTGACCTCGTTGATGATTTGTTTATCTTTCAGTTGTTGATTTTATCACTCAAGAAAATTAATCACATACTTCACTCTATCAAGATTAGCTTGAAGTTCACTAATATTTTCTTCTTTTCCTTTGATTGCAGCACTAATTATTTTTCCCTCATCTTCCTCATCTAGGTCAATTAGCTAAAACTCCTACTTTGTTTCATGTTTATCCTCCTTTTTATCAATGATTGGCTCTTCGGCCTTTTCCTTGCCTTTGTCCACATGTTTTGTTGATGAAGAAGGCATGGCCCCTTTCATTGCAAGTGAAGCAAACACATTCTTGTAGCCTCTCTAATAGGTCTTGGGAAATGGCTCAACATTATTCACATTAGCCCAAGTCGCCTCAATGTCCTCCTCACTACTTGATGATTCAGTATCATGATGTGATGATGAAGGGTTATGGAAAGGTGAAGAAGTAGGATCAACATGAGGTGAATGCATTTGACTTGGTGATGAAGTATGAGTAGTAGGCTGAGATGGAGGAGTGGCTATGGGAGGATGAGATGATGAGGGGATACTCTGCTCATGCTGACTAGGTGGGGTAGTGAAAACTTCATTTGCTATGAATGTGTCCCATGAAATTTTCTTTTGCTCAAGCTGATGCATGACTATCATCCTGATGAGTGAGTGATGGAAAAGACTTTGCATTTGATGATTATAATCCCTCTTTTTTACAATTTATGCCATCTTGTCAATGTTGCGAGAGAGGTAGTAGGGTATTTGAATCATTCTAACTCTAGTGAAGTGCATGAGTAGTTGGATATGATATGAATACAGTCGAGAAAACCTCCCCTCATAGGTGAATTATTTCATGATTATTTTCCATCATAGGGACATACTGGTCAAGGAGATGTGAGAAAGGGAAAATGGTATTTTTATCATCCTTGTATCTAGGTTTAAGATATGGTTCATAGTAGCTCTTATCAAGGTTTCCATGTTTAAACCATTTCTCTCCCACATTAGGGATCCCTGTAGCAGCTGCAATGGCATTAGTGGACATGGTAAAAGTAACCCCAGCAAGAGTGACCTGCCTATCATGAATATTGGTAATGAACAACCTTGTCAACATAGGGTGATATTGGATTTGATGCACCCTCTCACAAAATTCAAAACAACCAACATGTTTAAAACATGTTACATGACACAGTGAGGGGAGAGGCCATGAGCTCTTTTGTGGTTATTGGTTCATATCTGATGATTTTCCCTCCTTTATTACTATTCTTTGGTGTTTGTTCCTCACTGACACTTATGTTCTCCTCTTCAGACATTTTGAATTTGAAGGCTTTGGAAACCCTAGGGTAAATGGAATGAGATGAAGGGAGTGAGAAAGGAAATGACTAGCGTAGGACAATGGAGGGAGTGAATGTAAATGAGAACCTAGGTTGATGAAAACCCTAATATTTAACAGAGTTTATGACTGATATGTATTTAGGGACATGAAGATGCATGAAAAATGGGAAGGAAATGAAACTAGGGTTTCATAGAAATAAGCACTTCGAATTTTGTATAAAACACCAAATACATTAGAGGAGAAGTGTCTTAGGGTTTCACTTACTAATTTAAGGCTCTTTAAAGAAATTTGTGAGGAAATGAAGCTTTCTAGAGGTTGTGAAATCCTTTGAAACCCTACCTGAGAAAACATGCAGCATCCTAGAGGAACGCGCAGCCTCCACGGGTAAATGTGCAACGCTTGTTTTATTTGGTTAGCAGTTGTCAGGAAAACACACAGCGCCTGAGTGCAAACGCGTAGCGTCCAGTCAAACACGCAGCGCTTGAGTGCAAATGCGCAGCGCCCTAAAATTTGACTCAAAATGCTTGAAAACTTTGAAATTTATCCTTTGTTAGAAATTCCTTATGGATGAATGGAGGCAATGACTTGCTTTGAGGTGTTTGAATGGCTTTATAGCTTTAGTGGTTCTGAATTTTCAATTTGAATTACCCACTTTTCCAATGTTCACTTTTCCTTTTGGACTTTGGCACTGATACTCTTTATCTTTCTCACTTATTTGGCATGTTGTAGGTTGATCAAGTCATGGAGTTTGGCTTTCTTTGCTCCACTTAGGTTGGAAATGATTGCATTTGACAGCTTGGGATGAATTTATTACATATGAGAACATGAAATTACATTTGGAAATATATAAATAAATTATATATTTAATTTTATATCAAAATGACATTTTGATATACAAGTCATTAAAATAAAAAATTACAACTCTGAAAATTGATAATTACATCATGATGATCTTCTATATAGGAAAAAAGGATTTCTTATTTAGTCCCTCTCATATATTTGCTGACCTCATCTAAAATGGAGTGACCTTGATAAATATAAAAACCTAATGACCTAATGGGACTTCTTTAGACCTGACTTTCATGAATGAGATTTTATTTAAAAGACTTCCTGGTGAAAAGAGCATTTCCATAGCTGTTGTTATGCTCAAGGAGACATAAGAATGAGTCAGCAATGTGAATATTGGAGGGAGAGTGAAGTTTATTGACAAGGACAACCACCAGTGGAACAATTTTATATCATGACCTAATGGAATGATTGAAAATTTCTTTACACTACAAGGAAAAGACCCTCTAGCGGAGGTTATAAAGGAGGTTTTTAGTGTTATAAAATTGGCCAAAATTGTCAAAAAAACATATTCTACCACATCCTTTTATGGTTACGAAGGTTTTAGAGGAGTTTTTAACTGAAATTCAACACAACCAAAAAAAAATGGGCGGCCGGAGGTTATTACGGATGTTTTTTCATCGGTGCGCTAATCAGGATTTAATGCACCAGTGCGTACTTGTGGACGGCGCCCCGGGGCGGTCTAAGGAGAATGCACCGGGCCGTTAAGGTATAAAACAACACCAGGCGTAGTGTTGGTGATACAACACATGGGGCAGTTATAATTGGTCTTGGGAATTGAGCAGTGCCCATAGTTCATATCAACGCGCCGGTGCGTAGACTTATAGAAACGCACCGGTGCATCCTTTCACACAAATGCACCGAGCTTTATAATTGGTATCAGTATTCGTGTGGTGAAAATATGTCATAAAAATACACCATTGTGTATAGACTCTTAAACACCCTGGTGTGCAGTATCACATAAATGCACAGAGATTTATAATTGGTATCGGTATTCGTGCGGTGCCCATAGGTCGTCTAAATGCACTGGTGTGTATAGACACAAAAAAGCCCCGATGCATAGTATCACACAAACGCACCGAGATTTATAATTGGTATCTATATTCGTGCAGTGCTAATAGGTCATAAAAAGGTACTGGTGCGTACATAGACATAAACACACCAGAGAGACGTACCGCACAAACACCTCGATATTTTTAACTAGTTTTGGTATTTGTGCAGTGCCCATAGGTCATAAAAATGCACCGGTGTAAGTATACACACACCGGTTTTAATTTTGTATTTTTTAGAAACATCTGTTAGCCACCTATAAATTTGTTTATAGCAAAAGGTGGCTAAAAAATGTTGAGCCTTCAAGGAACAAATTTTATTTCTAAAAAGTGTTGGCTCTTGAAGACTCTTGGAGGCCTCCTGCCTCTGTCCCATCTTCACTACTATGCCTATTCCCCATTCAGAAATCTTGCTGATTCCCAAGAAAGAATACTGCTGCAAGCACCATTTCCCTTTTTTCCCCTCTCCCAAAACTAGCCTCCTTTTAAACCTTTTTCCCTCTTGTCAAAATTACCCTCTTACCCTCTAAATCCTCCCAAAATCCCCTTCCTTCCCTCAGAATACCCCTTGTTTAGCCTTTTTCCTCTTTTCCCTCTATCGTTGACCATTTCTAGCCTTGAAAACCATTAAAAACCATAAAAACCCACATTTTGGACATATATGGATCTTAGTCCCTTCCTGCATAAACCCCCGGTCGTATGATCCTCCATGTGACCCATGGCCCCGCAGACGGGCACCTAGCCATATTATGTATATCCCGCCCCGAAAATATTAAAAACCTTATGTTATTTTCAAAACTTTGGGTTTGTAATTATTTTATAATTTTCCGCCGGTTCAAAGCCCCAGTCAATCCCCACCGTTGATCTGATTTCAGATCAACAGCGTGGAGTCCATCACCCCGGTGGTCCCCGCCATCCACTCGTCGTTGCCAAAACGGGCAGTATCCATCGCACCGCCTTCGACCGGAGGGCAGTTTTCTTCCGATCAACAGCGATTCCACTCATTGATTGACGCATGGCCTCGACACTGTTCACCAAACCGTCGTCCATCGCATGTTAAACTTTGGACGTGGACCCCGCGCGATATTGGCGTCCACCGTCCGATCTGAGGCCGCCCATCGGACGGCGATCGCTCGTCGAATTTTCCCATGCGATAACCAGCCTCCGACGTAGTGGTAACAGCATCTTTGCCGTCGATATGATCTATAAATCAATGGCCCAAAATTCATCGCCCAGTCAACGTGTTTCGCTTTGACTTTCCTTCCTACACTCCCGACTGTCGATCTCTGCGCGATCGATGACTCTGATTTAAATTATTCTTCCACCTTCCTTTTGTTTTCTCCCGATCAATCTCGACCGTTGGATGATGCCATCCAACGGCTCCGCTCTCTCCACATGCCTTTTGAAGCATTAAACCTATATATGCATGGATTTTATAATTTTTGTTTGTATTTTGCAGGGTTTTCAATGGTTTTTCTGCCATGTTCGAAGAAAATTCAGAAGCAGAGGGTGACGATCCTCCTGCCTCTGATTCATCAAATAAAATCATTTGTAGGTTTTAAATTCATGTATCATCAGTGGTTCATGAGGCATTGATGCTATATCGCCCCTGTGCAACCCTGCACACTAGAAAAAACACAGCAAGTCAATCACAAATCAAAGAGTATCAGTGTCGAAGACCAAAATATATCAGAACAAATGATTGAAAACAGGTTTGGTGGGGATTATGGCTAAGAATGATTATAAAAAGCCTAATCCCCAATTAAAACACATTTTAAAGGATAAATCATAAGTGTTTTATCAACAGGAAAGCCTCCATCGCCACATTTGAGGCAAATTGATTCCTCCCAGCTGCCAAAATGCCACCTGTGCCTCAAAGTATTTAATCAGAGGTCGAAGTTATTGATCAAATGAAGATATTTGCCTCGGTGCAGCTAGAGAGTTACTTCTGTAGGGAAAATTAATGCAAACAATATCTGCAGAGTAACCCCGACTTCACACTGAGCCTCAAAGGTCAACAAAAGCTCCCACTGAGCTTAAAACTTTATGTAAATCATTTAATACATAAGACACCTATTTTAAGCTTCTTCATTGAGCCCCCCAAAGGCCCAGAAGCCATTAATTCTATATTAATTGTAATTGAGATCTTTTATCAGGTCTCACCTCCTCATTCTTCTATATATACTACTGCAGAAGATGAGAGAGGGGTTGGTCGATTAGGTTGCTGAACAGTGTAATGTAATTGAGCTTGAGACTTCTATCTGTAAATAGTGTTCACTAGCCCTTGAAGCTCTGTTTATTTTAGGTTAGTTAGGTTGGATGGTGAAAATGATTGCTGAACTGAAACATTGGACCTGAGTACTATAACGGGTTTAACATCAATAACAAGTTGTTTCTTGGGATCCTAGTCTATATCGCTGGTGAAGTGCCTCTTTCTTTGTTATTTTTTTCCTTCTATGTATGTCATATTGTTCTCTATTCTCTAATAAAGAGCAGAATTTATAGAGTTAGGATTTATTGTTTACCAATACCCTTCTCTTACTGATAAGCTTTATCTCAATGTTTTCCTCCAATTTGTTTATTTAAGAATGATTTAATACAGTCCAAACAGTTAGGAATGCTGGAGTTCCCTCGTCCTACTGTTTTCTTTAAACATTGTTCTTAAAAGTTATTTTCCTTATTTTCTTATTAAAGTTAGACTAGAAAAGTGATGGTTTTCCTTGTTTCTAGCTTCTATTCTCCAAAGGCAGATTCTGAAAGTTCCCCTTGGTGTTGACTGAAAGCAGACTAGGATTAAAAGTACTTTATCTGATCTTAAGTTACACTTTGTCTTCTCTTATATGTTTTCAGACTTTCTGAACGTAATTATGTGGATTACTAGATCGTTTTTCAATTAAGTTTCTTTAATACAAACTTTCCCAAGAAGTCAATGGTTAGCCCTGTCCTTGGTTGGTTTTAAACAGTTACTTAAGAGGCTTTCCTTTTTTGGACTGACTATAAATCCTTTGTGAAATTATTATCAGTTTCCACCCCTCCAACACTTTATTGTTTCCATTCCATCATTTTAATCTCAATAATCTTGTGATGTAGATAACTTGCCCCTTGGATCACTCTTGATGTTGTTGCTAAATTAAAGCCCATTTATGATGATATTGCTAAATTAAAGCACTAACAAGGAATGGTAATCATGATAAAACTTGTTTGAATTAGTGACAAGCTAGGTAAACCCTAGGATTCTCATAAGACTTTATCTAACCTTGAAAAACCAGCTGGCTTAGCCATAAGAATAGACTGTCTTTGTCTCATAACCGTAGCTAAGGTTTGAAACATAGTTAGCACATTCTTAGAAACCACACAACTAAAAAATAACTCAGAAAACACCAAAAATATTTTAGATTGGTATTTAATAAACATGGTAGTGGACCATAAAACCTTTTACCTCCAAAAGAGCTAAAAACTTCCACTTGGCTACTCCACAATCCTTAATAGATCTTAAGACTCCACTAGGAAGAACCCTTATCATTATAATATCATTCAAACTCAGTTAGAGGACTGTAGGATTAAAAATTCTTTAAACAGTTTAGTTAACCTCTCAAATATTGTCATACCTGGTTGAACTTTTCTTGTTTATTTGGGCCTGAAAAACACAGCATAGTGGCTCCTAGAAAGATTCACACTAGAGCCTATCCTAACCTTGATCCACCTGAGTTAGTTGATAACCCAGAAAGTATCCTTAGGAAGTCTCCTAGGATTAAATCATCAACTGTTTTCAGATCACCCTTGAGAGCTAATTCAGTTCCCGAAAATCTTTCAGCTCTACAACAATCACAAGTCGACTTAGTCAATCCCTTTAGAACTAGGTCTCTTGGTGATTTAGATCAGTTAGATTCTAAGTCTTCACTTTCTTCTCCTGAAACAAGTGAACATCTTGGTGGCAGAGAAACAACACCTCCTGATTTACATTTCCTTCACAACCTAGGTGTCTCTCATCCAAGATCAGCTCAGCAATCTATTTCTGGTCCATCCACTTTTGCTCACCCTACATCCATTGTTCAAACCAATCCACTTCAGCCCAATTTCTCTTTTGTTAATCCACCTCTTGTAAATCCACCTCTACCACATATCATGGCAACATGGTATGCTCCCTTAGTCCTTCCTGTACCATTAGTCAACCTCCCACACGACTATCAGTCCAAAATTCCATTGTATGATGCTATCAATGCTAAAACTGCATCACAACATGTGGATAAGATGAATGACTACTTTGACAGAAATGAAATTGATGATGATTCTATCAAACTTAGATTATTTGCCCAAATTTTAGCGAGGGAAGTAAGAAAATGGTTCAAAGATTTAATCCCCCACAGTATTAATGATCTCCAAGCCTTCCATCAAACTTTCTTAAACAAATGGGAGGTAAAGAAGAATCCTCTCCAAGTCCTTTCTGATTACAAGAACCTCCATAGAAACACTGGGGAAAGTGTACAAGCTTATTTCACTATTTTTAACAGGGTGTATAATGCACTTTCCCCAGAACTAAAACCTCCACAAGGCTCAGCCTTAAACAATTTTCCTGAAGGGTTTGACCCTGAGATGGCCTATCAGCTGAGAGAGAGAGATTTTGCAACTCTTGAAGATATGCAAAGAGGCGCTCTTTCTGTGGAGGTCAACTCAATGGAAAAGAGAGCAAGAATGAAAAATGAAAAGAGAGTGTCCTTTAGAGAGGAATCTACACCCTCTACTTCCAATTCAAAAATGGAGAAAATGATGGAAGAAATGATGAAAGAGATGAGCATAATTAAGAGAGCACAAGCAAGCTAAAATCAAACTGCTCCTCAAAATAGAAACCAGAACCAAAACCAGAATTTTAGAAGGTATCAACCTCCAAACAGACTTAGGGAAGATGATCAACAGATCACTCCTCCCTTTCATCAAAACTATGTAAGTGAGGTTGAGGAAATGGATGAAATACCAGAGGAAGATGATCTCAACATGTTTGGGGTAGAGGATGATGACTTCGAAGCTCATTATAATAGAAAACAAGGTCTTTATACACCTTATGATGACAGAATAAATGATGATGAAAATTATTATCAAGACATGGAAAATTTCATAGTAGAATCTCAAAGAGAATACAACCTTAGAAGAAAAACCAGTCAACAAACTCCCAACACCAAAACCTCTGATAAATCTTCACAAAACAACTCTGCAAACAAGCCTAAAGTTGTCAAACAAAAGGATAAAACAGTTGTTGTAAATTCTGATAAAGGTAAAGAGAAAGGCACTCAAAACAATGAAAAACAGAGTGCAGACCTTTGTAGTACTAACAATTCAGCTAGTACTCCTGTGAAAACAATTTTGTCAAGTATAAATAGAACAAATCAGCAAACCCATGTTGCTGATAGAATGACAGCTAATAAGGCTGAAACTAGCACTTTAAAGATTCAAATTCCTTTCAGCCTGGAGCAGGAAATTTCAAAGATGAAAATCTATGTTCCCTTGACTGAGTTAGCTGCCAAACATGTATATAAGACCCAAATTTTCAAGGCTTTAAACATTGAAGAAAATTAGGACACAGTCAATCTTAATGATGACCAACTAGAGCTGATTTTTGGTCCTAAGATTGAAGGTAGATATCAAGAAGGACCTGTTCCTCCTTTTTATGTAAGCTTAAATGTTCATGAAAAGATCTTGCACAACACTATGCACGACTCGGGAGCTTCTCATAATTTAATGCCAAAAGCTGTAATGGAGAGCCTGGGTCTAGAAATCACCAAACCTTACAAAGACCTTTACTCCTTTGATTCCAGCAGAGTAAAATGTTTAGGATTAATCAAAGACCTCTGTGTTAACTTAGCCCAAATTCCAGCCAAATGTTTAGTCATGGATATTGTGGTGGCTGATGTGCCCCCAAAGTATGGAATGTTACTATCAAGATCTTGGGGGGCTAAGTTACAAGGGACTATGCAAATGGATATGACCTATGCGACTATCCCTGTTTTAAATCAGAATAGAAGAATTTATAGGGATTCCCATATGAAATTCACAGTTACAAGTCAAGACTGACCACAAAACTCTCCCCTGTATTTTTTAAATACAGGCCTTGTTTCTTTTATTATGTTTAATGATTAAACACTTGGTGAACAAGTCACTTTAACAGGATTAATGGCCAATAGGGAGGAAGAGGAACACAACGCAGAAGTGTCAAAACAGTTTGTTGTATTTAAAGACAGTAGCAAACCAAACAAAGGTCTTGAGCTACAAGGCAGGTGTCCATTTCTTTTAAACATTCACAATCAAGAAAACAACCCTCAAATAAACGAAAAACTTGGGGAATCAAAACAAATACAACTAAGTGTTGAGATTCCACAACAACCCTTGAGCACATTGATTAAAGAGAACACCAACCGAGGAGAAACCGAAAATAGTCCTCTGTGGAGTATGTATTCTGATGGGTCATGCACTAAGAACAATGCTAGTGTAGGTGTCTGGATTACTAACAATGAAAATAACCACATAGAAAGCATTTCCTGCAAACTAAACTTTCAGTATTCCAATAACATAGCAGAATATGAATCCCTTCTCTTAGGCTTACGTTTATTGAAAAATTTAGGAGCCACAAGAGTCAATGTGTATGGGGATTCAGAGTTAGTCATTAGACAGGTAAATGGGGAGTATAACGCAAACCATCCCAGACTTAGGGCCTACCAAAATGATGTCATGGACCTTTTAAAAACTTTCGAGGAGTCCAAATTAATTTTTGTCCCAAGAAAAAGAAATATTGCCGCCCACAATTTAGCCTTTGCAGCTAGAACATGCTTAACACCATATAACACCAAAGACTGCACAACTCAAATAAAATTTAGACCAGTTGTGCCTGATAATGAGAAGTATTGGTAGGTGTTTGACAATGATAAACAAATAGAATACTTCATGCAATTCAGAAATGAATTCAAACTACACAATCCGGACTCGGATTATGAGATAGACTGCAGTGAAGAAAATGTCCTTGATAAAGAAGAACCGTCTCCTGAACTTGCTAATATAAACCTGTTATCTAGCAAACTTAAAAACAAAACAAAAACGACTGCAGAGTTAGAAACAGAGGAGTTAGAAACTTTTCACTCTAAAGATCAAAGTTTGCCTAAATTTCTGGCACCTTTAGAAGAGTTGTTCGATTTTAATGATGTGGCAAATAAACCAAAAATGGAACCTATAGAGACTGAAGTGGAAGAGTTCAATATAGGTAGCGAACTTAAACCTATAATGATTAAACTGTCTAAGACTTTACCAGCTCACATTAAACTCAAATACATAAAGCTGTTTAAAGAATTTTCTGATGTTTTTGCATGGAGTTACGAAGATCTTAAATCCTATGACACTGAAATAATACAGCACAAAATTCCCCTCAAAGAAAACCAAAAGCCATTCAAACAAAAACTACGCAGAATAAACCCTGCTCAGTTGCCTTTGGTTCAGAAGGAGATCATGAAAATGTATGAAGCTAGTATTATTGTCCCTATTAGATACTCTGAGTGGGTGTCTAATCTGGTGTCTGTTAGGAATAAAACTGGAGAGATCAGGCTTTGTATAGACTTTAGAGACCTAAACAAAGCTTCATTGAAAGATAACTACACTTTACCCAAAATGGATCATATTTTACAAAGAGTGGTAGGGTCAAGAAGAATTTCTTTGTTGGATGGCTATTCAGGGTACAATCAGATCTTATTTCACCCTGTTGATCAATTAAAGATAGCCTTTACTACACCATGGGGCACTTTCATGTATGTGAAAATGCCCTTTGGTCTAATGAATGTTGGATCAACTTTTCAAAGAGCCATGGACATAGCATTCTCGGAAGAATTGGGCTACTTCATCATTATATACCTTGATGATGTCACTGTGTTTTCAAAAACAGATGAAGAGCACTTGGAACATTTGAGAAAATTTTTCGAGAAATGCAGGAAGTTTGGGATATCTTTAAACCCTAAGAAGACGATATTCGGTCTCCAAGAAGGTAAACTTCTTGGGCACATCATTTCAGAAGAGGGTATTAAGATAGATCCAAAGAGGATTGAGGCCATATTGCAAATCTCTCATCCTCAGAACATCAAGGAGTTGCAATCTTTCATTGGGAACATTAAATTTTTGAGAAGGTTCATTCCCAACTTGGCCGAGCTCCTTAGGACCGTGGAAGCAAAGAATTCTTTTGAGCTGGTGAAAAAAGCGTTAACCAAAACACTGGTTCTTATAAGTCCTGATTTTTCAAAAGATTTTTATATCTTTTCATTTGCATCAGAACATACCATAGTTGTTGTCCTTCTACAGAAAAATCCACAAGGACAAGAGCAGCCTATTGCATTCTTTAGCAAGGCATTGAGGGATGCCCCTTTGAAGTATAACATTGTGGAAAAACAAGCTTTTGCTTTGGTTAAAGCTCTGAAAGACTTCAGAGTGTACATCCTTCACTCACACATCATTTCCTTTGTCCCAAACTCAGTTGTTAAAGACATTCTAACACAGGACCCAGATGGTAAGAGAGGTAAGTGGATTGTTGTTATCCTTGAATGTGATTTAGAGATAAAACCCACTAAGCTCATCAAAGGCCAAGGTCTAGCTAGATTAATGGCTGAATCCAATTTTGAAGTTCTTGATATTAATATGATTAATGCTTTAGATAATCGAGAGGAAGTCTCAACTCCCATTGTTGAAAACCATTTTATGAATTACTCTTGGTATGCTGATATTGTTTATGTTTTGCTTGATTTGAATACACCTCCTGGTTTGACAAAAACAAAGGCAAGATTCCTCAAATTGAAAGTTGTAAACTATTGCATTATTGATAAATGTCTTTATTGGAAAAATGCAAGTGGTCTATTGCTTAAATGTTTGCCTAATTTTGATGCAGAGAAGGTTAAGCACGAGTTCCATGAAGGAGAGTGTGGAGGTCATTTATACTGGAAGACAACAGCCAACAAAATTTTGAGGGTCGGTTTCTATTGGCCTACTCTTTTTCCTGATATACACAAAATGATCATTGCCTGCCATAAATGTCAACTTTTTGAAGGCAAAAGAAAACTGCTACCCCTGCCTCTGCATCCAATCACTGTTGAAGCCCCATTTCAACAATGGGGACTTGACTTCATAAAAGAAATCCATCCCCCATCTTCCACCCAGCATAGACAGATTCTCACTACCACAGACTATTTCACTAAGTGGATAGAAGCCATACCTTGTAGGCAAGCCAATGATTCAGTTATCATAAAATTTATGGAGACTAGCATTCTCTCCAGATTTAGTTGTCCTACCAAGATTATCACTGATAATGCAGTAGCATTTGGATCAAAGAATATGGTTGAATTCTGTCATAGATATCAGATAACATTGGGGCATTCCACTGCCTATTACCCTCAAGGTAATGGACTTGCAGAATCCTCAAACAAAGGTTTAGTGAACATGATCAAGAAACTGTTGGAGGACAATAAAAAGTCTTAGCACACAAAGCTAGTTCATCCATTGTGGGCTGAAAGATTGACTTTGAAGAAATCTATTGGTATGTCACCTTTCCAGCTTATGTATGGTACTGATGAAATTTTTCCAAACAGCCTTGGTGTACCAGTAATGAAGTTGATTCAAGAATTGCAAACTGAAGATAATGACATGATCAGAAGGATAAATCAGACCATCCATCTTCAGCAAACCAGAGAGGAATTTTATAACAAAGCATTGCAGAAACAGACCAGCATTAAAAAGCTTTTTGACAGAAGAACAAAGGCCAACAATTTAAAAATTGGGGACAAAGTTTTAAAGTGGGACTCAAGGAGGGAAGAAAAGGGCAAGCATGGAAAATTTGAAAACTTATGGCTTGTCCCTTACTCTATTCATTCAGTTTCTGGTAACAATGCATTTTTCTTGCAGGAGTTGAATGGAGCAGAACTGATTGGGGGTCCTGTCAATGGCAGGATGCTTAAGCATTACTTCTCTTGATCCATGTTATGTTCCAAAAGCCTTTTTATCTTCTTCCCATTATAAATATTTCATCCACCATTGCATTCAAAGTTATAAAAATCAAAAATACAAAAACAATGAAAAGAAAGAAAAGAGGGCAGATTGTGAAAATAAGAAAAGTATAGCCCCATACCAAAAAAGAGAAGCAAATCTAAAAGTGTGCAAGCTCAAATGCCACTCCTGAATAACACACTTCTAGTTAGTCAAACTGTCTAATCTTGACTAATTAGCTTTAAATTTTCTGCTGATAGGATAGTGAATTCAATTTGCCAAACTGTTTAATCTTGGCTTATCAGTAGGTAGATTAGGATAGAAATTAAAGGTTCAAACAAGCTCAAAATATGAACCAGAGAACAAAAAGAAACGGCAACTCAAAACAAAGGTAAAAATAGAGTTGTAAAAGGATAAAGGAAGTGATTTGAATTTTCAGATCTTAAATCCTTCCATTTTGATTTAATTTTCTGCAAAATAATATATATGTGTAGCTTATTTTTATGCCATAGACCAGCATCAAGTTAGGATGTTTAATCCTGACTTGTATGCTTTTAAATTTCTGTTGTAGAATTTAGAGAATGAAAGTCTGTTGGACAGTTCAATCCCAACAGACAGTAGATTAGGCAGAGAATCATATGGCCTCAACTGTTTAATATGGGTCCATGAAGAAATAAGGAGTAGAAATAGATTAGTTTTCCTGCTTTCAAAAGAATAAAGTGTTGTAAAAGATTTTGCCAATCCAAGTGCACTCTAATGAAGAAAAAATGTTAGATCTGTAGGATTGGGTAGGTAGAAAGCTTGTTGATGAAAGACCCATTGTTTTTATGGCTACTAATATGTTTTCAAAAGAACATCATCCACAGAAAGAAAGGTAGCCAATGGATGAGGCACAGGTCAGCCTCCCAGAGAATGCAAGTCTGAAGTTCTTGATGCCTTCAAGAAGGCACCATCCCCAAGTGGAGCCACTGTTAGCCACCTATAAATTTTTTTATAGCAAAAGGTGGCTAAAACTTTTTGAGCCTTCAAGGAACAAATTTTATTGCTAAAAAGTGTTGGCTCTTGAAGACTCTTGGAGGCCTCCTGCCTCTATCCCATCTTCACTACTATTCCTACTCCCCATTCAGAAATTCTGTTGATTCCCAAGAAAGAATACTGCTGCAAGCACCATTTCCCTTTTTTCCCCTCTTCCAAAACTAGCCTCCTTTTAACCCTTTTTCCCTCTTGTCAAAATTCCCCTCTTACCCTCTAAATCCTCCCAAAATCCCCTTCCTTCCCTCAGAATACCCCTTTTTTAGCATTTTTCCCCTTTTCCCTCTATCGTTGCCCATTTCTAGCCTTGAAACCCATTAAAAACCATAAAAACCCACATTTTGGACATATATGGGTCTTAGCCCCTTCCTACATAAACCCCCGATCGTATGATCCTCCATGTGACCCGCGGCCCCGCAGATGGGCACCTAGCCATATTATGTATATCCCGCCCCGAAAATATTAAAAACCTTATGTTATTTTCAAAACTTTGGGTTTGTAATTATTTTATAATTTTCCGCCGGTTCAAAGCCCCAGTCAATCCCCACCGTCGATCTGATTTGCAGATCGACGGTGCAGAGTCCATCACCCCGTTGGTCCCTGCCATCCACTCACCGTTGCCAAAACCGGTGATATCCATCTCACCACCTTCGAGCGGAGGGCGGTTTTCTTCCAATCAACAGCGATTCCACTCACTGATTGACGCGTGGCCTCGACACTGTTCACCAAACCGTTGTCCATCACACGTTAAAATTCGGATGTGGACCCCGCGCGATATTGGCGTCCACCGTCCGATCTGAGGCCGCCCATAGGACGGTGATCGCTCGTCGAAGTTTCCCACGCGATAACCAGGCTCTGGCGCAGTGGTAATAGCATCTCCGCCATCGATCTGATCTACATATCGACGGCCCAAAATTCGTCACCCAGTCAACGTGTTCCACTTTTACTTTCCTTCCTGCGCTCCCGACCATCGATCTCTGCGCAATCGATGGCTCTGATTTAAATTATTCTTCCACCTTCCTTTTGTTTTCTCCCGATCAATCTCGACCATTGGATGATGCCATCCAATGGCCCCACTCTCTCCACGTTCCTTCTGAAGCATTAAACCTATATATGCATGGATTTTATAATTTGTGTTTGTATTTTGCAGGGTTTTCAATGGTTTTTCCACCATGTCCGAAGAAAATTCAGAAGCAGAGGGTGACGATCCTCCCACCTCTGATTCATCAAAGAAAATCATTTGCAGGTTTTAAATTCACGTATCATCAGTGGTTCATGAGGCATTGATGCTATATTGCCCCTGCGCAGCCCTGCACACTAGAAAAAACACAGCAAGTCAATCACAAATCAAAGAGTATCAATGTCGAAGACCAAAATATATCATAACAGAGGATTGAAAACAGGTTTGGTGGGGATTACGGCTAAGAATGATTATCAAAAGCCTAATCCCCAATTAAAACACAGTTTAAAGGATAAATAATAAGTGTTTTATCAACAGGAAAGCCTCCACCACCACATTTGAGGCAAATTGATTCCTCCCAGCTGCCAAAATGCCACCTGTGCCTCAAAGTATTTAATCAGAGGCCAAATTTATTGATCAAATGAAGATATTTGCCTCAGCGCAGCCAAAGAGTTACTTCTGCAGGGAAAATTAATGCAAACAATATCTGCGAAGTAACCCCGACTTCACACCGAGCCTCAAAGATCAACAAAAGCTCCCACCGAGCTTAAAACTTTATATAAATAATTTAATACAGAATAAACCTATTGTAAGCTTCTTAATTGAGCCCCCCAAAGGCCCAGAAGCCATCAAGTCTATATTAATTGTAATTGAGATCTTTTATCATATCTCACCTCCTCATTCTTCTATATATACTACTACAGAAGATGAGAGAGGGGTTGGTTGATTAGGTTGTTGAACAGTGTAATGTAATTGAGCTTGAGACTTCTATCTATAAATAGTGTTCACTGGCCCTTGAAGCTCTGTTTATGTTAGGTTAGTTAGGCTGGATAGTGAATATGATTGTTGAACTGAAACATTGGACCTGAGTACTGTAACGGGTTTGACATCAATAACAAGCTGTTTCTTGGGATCCTGGTCTATATCGCTGGTGAAGTGCCTCTTTCTTTGTTATTGTTTTCCTTATATGTATGTCATATTGTTCACTATTCTCTGATAAAGAGCAGCATTTATAGAGTTAGGATTTATTGTTTACCAGTACCCTTCTCTTACTAATAAGCTTTATTTCAATGTTTTCATCCAATTTTTTTATTTAAGAATTATTTAATATAGTCCAAACAGTTAGGAATGCTAGAGTTCCCTCGTCCTACTGTTTTCTTTAAAAATTGTTCTTAAAAGTTATTTTATGTATTTGCTTATTAAAGTTAGACTAGAAAAGTGATGGTTTTCCCTGTTTCTAGCTTCTATTCTCCAAAGGAAGATTCTGAAAGTTCCCCTTGGTGTTGACTGAAAGCAGACTAGGTTTAAAAGTACTTTATCTGATCTTAAGTTACACTTTGTCTTATCTTATATGTTTTCATACTTTCTGAACATAATTATGTGGATTACTGGATTGTTTGTCAATTAAGTTGCTTTAATACAAACTTGCCCAAGAAGTCAATGGTTAGCCCTGTCCTTGGTTGGTTTTAAATAGTTACTTAAGAGGCTTTTCTTGTTTGGACTGACTATAAATCCTTTGTGAAATTATTATCAGTTTCCACCCCTCCAACACTTTATTGTTTCCATTCCATCATTTCAATCTCAATAATCTTGTGATGTAGATGACTTGCCCCTTGGATCACTCTTGATTTTGTTACTCAATTAAAGCCCTGTTATGACTCCATAGCCCAATGGACTAAAAACCAGCATTATATCTATATTTTTAGCCTAGCTGTTCTATTCATTTGCAACTTCTCACCTTTGGAACTCTTTGCATTTAGAACTTTCCACCTCAAACAGTAGTCGTGCTCAACCATCCAAAAACAAAACAAACCCTTGGCCTTCATAACTAGCCTAATATTATTACCCCAAACTTCAAATACAAATCCATATTTGCACTTATTGGAGAGATCCCTCTCCGGATTCAGGAAGGCTAGATCCTAGAATCCCAAAGTGGTTGAAACGATGTAGTTTCTGTGATCAAAATTTTCCAATCTTGCTGATTACATATTCCTAACAACATCGACCTGTGACAGTGCAATTATTGTGATTGTTTTAAATTCATTATTCATCAAAATTTGACACATCTTATAACATTATTCATATTAATTAAATTTTTATTAATGCATTTGAATGTGATGGTTGGATTTATTTGTTATATCATATCAAAATTATTGTGGTTTTTTAAAATTCATTATTCATCAAAAGTTGACACATATATATCTTATAACAATATTCATATGAATTAAATTTTTATTATTGCATTTGATAAGGACAATGGAGAACGCAATAGCAATAATATGTCCATTACATTAAATAAAATGTCTGATTTCACGGACATTTTTCAAAAAATACAATGTCTTGCTTTTATATCCAGACATAGTGATCATCATTCTTTGCTTGAACTGCTGTCATTGCTAGAGCTACTTCCATAAGGGTTATTTTCGTAAATTTTTTGTTCACGGTGTTGATTTTTTTCTTCTTCTTCAACTTCCATCTAGAAACATAAAAACAAATTTTAATGAGTGTATATACATTGGTGAGAATAATGAAAATTTTAATATTAAATAATATACATCAATGTAAATCGAAAAGAGATGACGTACCAATGCAACAATTGACTCATAAACTATACACATTCTTTCAAAACCATGTAACATGCCTTCTTTCAAGATTTGATCTGTTGGCGCAGTGCCATACTTTGTTTCCTGCAAGTTATATACCCCATAACAAATCATATATTTTATATAAAAGATTTATTTTTTCTATTAATTATAGATGGAGCTTGTTACTGTCAGTCTAGTCATACTGCCATCAGTGATCAAAACTGCTATTTTGCATTTGCATATTAGGTGTCTCATACCAAATAAATTTCACCATTCCACTAGGTCATGGATTCATTGATGGTAGTAATTTTTTATCAGTTTTCCCACATAAGGTACTTGTTGATTTTCCTTTCTATGGTCTTTAGTCATTAGTCACTTTCATTCTCAAAATTGTGTCAGTAGGTCATAGGATGGGTCTCATTAGGTTCTAGGGTCTCACCATGCTCAAATAAATGAGTCAAATGTCAATAATATCAGCAAGGTCATGAGGAGGTCAATAAATTCAAAGTCACTGTACCTGGAAGATTAAAAATATATTTTATTCAGCTTGATGTAATTTTCACCTCAAAACCATGTTTTGAGGTGAAAACATGATATTTTTCCTTTATTATTATTATTCATTATGTAATTTTATATCATCATGTATAATAAGTCACAATTCAGAAGCTGTTATCTCCACAAAGTGATGTCCCTACCTTTAGAGAAGTTTTCCACAGCATGTTTAGCCCCAAATCATCCTCCAAGTAGATCCATCAAAAAGAGCCCGGAAAGAGATTTCCAACAGTATACTACACTCTCAAAACTAACTTCTGGATTGAAATTTATTCTTAAGTGAAGTAAAATTCCCTATATCAAAAAATCTCTATTTCCCATTTTTCCCTTAAACTTTGTTTTATTAAAGTTTAAATTTTCCTTTATAAATCTCTTTTTTCCCCCCTTCTGATTATAAAATCGCATTATAAAATAATTTAACAAATATGAGATTTATTCCAAAAACCACTTCCCCTCCATACTCCATTGAAACTTTGTAATAAACATTTTAAATATTTTATTATAAAGTCTCGTTGCATCGCAATACGTAACCACTTCCCCCGCATGACCCTTTAAAACCTTATTATAAAGTCTAAAGGTTTTATTATAAAACCCCGCTGCTCTTCCATCTCAAATAGAAACGTTTATTTGAGTGCCCCGATCACCCTTATCAAAAAATTTCGATGCGATTGTATTGCTCCCCCTCCGATGCACATCCAACCGTTGATTGCCCCCGCCGATCCAACGGCTCAGAGCTAATCGGGCCATCAGCGATCAGCACTTTCATAGGTCCCCCTCTGATTAGCCAATCGGAAAAAATAAAAAACTCTCTGATCCAATCTGATCACAAGTCCCTCTTTCGATTACCCAATCGCATCTCCCGATCCACTTCCCCGATGGAAAAACCTCCGATTGATGTCTTCATCGTTGATCTTCCTCCTTTATCCGACATCCCATACACAATCGGTGCATTCAAATTATCCCCTCCAATTCACTCATCCCAATGGCCAACTCCCGATTGATCCTGCACCATCGATCTGCCCCGCCGATCGGACGTCCCACAGTTCA
Source organism: Pinus albicaulis (assembly GCA_034641835.2). NCBI lineage: Eukaryota > Viridiplantae > Streptophyta > Pinopsida > Pinales > Pinaceae > Pinus > Pinus albicaulis. Next base: position 99,980,035 of record CM076581.1, read on the forward strand.
TCGCGTCCTCCCAATCGCATCGGCAGAATTTGTTATGTTATCTGCCCGAGCCTCCAATCTTCGATGCCGATTAAACTTGGGCCCACCGCTTAATAAACTCCGCCCATTCATAATGTAATGGCCCATTTGCCTTTTTTAAATTCAAATTTTATTTATTTTGTTTTATACAAGGGCTTTGGTTAATCCTTCAGCACATTATATTGCCCCGCTCCGATCTCGATTGCGATTACACCATCGCAAATATGTGTTTTCGACTGGTTTATTATATATCATATACCTTGCTCCTCCCCTCGATACCGATTGCGATTTCAACACTCCATTATATATTCCCTCCCCTTCCGATTCTGATTATAACATGGGTCCTACCTCTTTCCCTTCGACCCCCCCCTTCCGACATAGATTTTCCCTTCACCAAAGGCAAAAGTTTCATTCCAAAGGTATTTTTATTACAAAGTTGGTTTCATTCAAACGGAAAGCAAAGTGACAGTCAAAGGCCGCAAATCTTATTTAAAAAGCAAATATTGTTACAACAACAGCAAAATAGGAAATATGTTCATCGGATTACCTATTTTCTTTCATACAGCATAACAGCGAAATCTCCAAGTGGTCCAATGCAATGATGTCCCTTATTTTCAGGGGCAGATTGTTGTATTTATTTACTATGATGGTATTTCAGTTCTTCAGTTGTTAGAACAGCTCCCTTTTCTGTGGATCCATGCTCCCACATTTCAGTGTATTTATTGTAATGGTAAATCATAGTTCTGTGATTGAGCAGTAGGGGAAAAGTGTGGAAGAACATTTTGCGCCCATTGTACAGTTTGACAGGGATTAATAAAAGATGCAGCTCTGATTTTTCGGATCCATGTGGTATGAGATTTAGCACTTGTTTCTTCCTTTGTTTCATATGTAAATTGTTATGTTCCATCTCTCATCCATAAACATTTCTTTTTGAATGCTTTTAAGACAGAAAGGTAGAATCCATTTTTATATGCTCTGCCTTGGGAAATCATTCATGCTCTGTGTTTTTCTTCTATTTGAAAAGGATCCATTTATTGTGCCCTTTTCAACTCCTCACCAGTCTTTCCATCCCATCCCTATTTAGCTTTAGTTTCTAATTTTCCTGCCTATCTTGCCCCATGAAATACCCTATGTCCTGATTTAATTCCAGGTTTCAAATGTCCCATTTTTGTCCCACACATCCCTGAAAATTCATTTATTTTATTAAAATCCTTTGTCTCTTCATTTTACCTAGCCTAATATCAGTCCATTTATTGTATTCCATTGAATATTCTTTCACAGAGAGAGCCCTCTCCTGTCCTTGTAGGGCTAGCTACAACGCTGAGCATGGTTTAGTTTGTTACCCTATTTTTCCTGTTCAGCCTGGGGTCCAATTCAGGTGCTAACATTCTCTGGCGACCATACTAGGGACACGCTCAAGATTTTTTTGTTTTTTAGTGTTATTCGTTTTGTAAAATATAGACGGAGCCTGAAGTTATGCCAGGTAGCCTTCGAACTACACATTTCTTTGCAATTGTATAAGTAGATAAACGTTGCTTCAATCAATCTCCGGTCTAGTTTTATAAACGTAACATCTGACTTGCAAATTGCCCCAGTACATTAGATAATTATAGAATTTTGAACGATGATGTTCAAATTTTTCCAAGCTGGAAATAAAATTCTGTGAAATAGAAATTCAACCACACTGGCTTCAAGAAGATACACCAGGACTAATCCAGATCCAAATCCTCCCCCTGTGTTTGAAAATCCAGATCTTATCCCAAGAATTGTCAGAAGACAAGAAGGATCATTAAGCCCCAAACCCGTCTTCAGATCCTACACTTGGCCCAGTGAATGGTCTTTTGTAGAAGACCTTTCCTTTGATGATAATTTTGAGATTTCTTTATTTATGAATAAGTCTAAAAATGACATTGATGATACAATTTTAGATCCTGACTTCCTTGTAGATATTGAAGTCCAAAGAGAAAATTCCTCCTTTGACGATTACATTTTGAATTCTCCTCTGTCCATCACTATAACTAATATTCCTAAGCCTTCATAATCATCACAAATAGCATTTCCCCCTCCCAATTCATCAGCACTCCCATCAGTCAATTCCCAATTATCATCTCCTCCATCAACACCTCCCTCAAATCCTACAAATCATGTTGTAAATCCACCCAGAGTTATGGCTTCCAGGTATGCACCCCTGGTCTTACCCCAGTTCCTCAATGATATGCCAGCTGACTATCAAAGTAAAATTCCTATTTTTGATGCCACTCAGAGCATCACGGCCCAGCAGCACGTTGATAAAATGAATGACTTTTTTTATTTGCATGAGGTAGAAGCGGAGAATGTAACAACAAGGCTGTTTGTTCAAAGCTTCGGAGGCGAAGTCAGAAAGTGGTTTAGAGCCTTACCACCAGGCTCAATTCTCACTTTGCAGGAGTTTCACACTCAATTCCTAGACCAGTAGGAGGTAAAAAAGAACCCACTCCAAATTTTGTCTGAGTATGAGAACATTAAAAGAAATGTGGGTGAAATCGTGCAGGATTATTGTTTAAGATTCAATGTTGTATATAATGCTATTCCAACTAACTTGAAGCCTCCTGTGGGATTAGCATTGTTGAAATTTCCTGACGGTTTTGATGCCGACATGTCATATCAGCTACGTGAAAGAGACTCGTCTTCACTTGAAGACATGTAGAAGATAGTGGTAAACGTTGAAGCTAATCTGCTGGCTAAAAGAGCACGAGCCAGAGCTAAGAAAAGAGTCACAATAAAAGAGGAGGCCTCTACTTCAAACAGTAAAATGGACACTCTGATCAGAACTGTAGAAAAAATGGTTGATAGGTTAACCATTGCAGACAGACCTGAGCCTCAAATAAGAAATCTAAATGTCATGGGGCAGCAGCCGCAATTCAGAATTAGACATAGAGAGAAAAGAATGCAGGACCAAGCTGCGCCACTGCAGTAGCAAATTAAAACTCCATTGCAGCAAAACTACGTGCAAGGGATAGATTCAGATGACGATGATCCTGTGATTGAGGCTAATCACTTTTTCACAGCTGATGGTGCACCAATTTTCCTCACAGAATACGAAGAATACACAATGGCGACTCCAGATATTCAAAAAGACAAAAATTTCATTTTGGCCAATGACACAGTATTGGAAGAAGAGTCTGATGACTACGAGAGAGGGTTTATGAACACTCTGTCAGCTCAGCAAAGGCAGTACTCTTTGAGGAACAGAGAGGTTACAACCAGTCCCATTCAAAAGAGAAAAGAACTCCAAATGAAGAACGATGCACAGAAGAAAGCAAAGCAGCTAGTTGACCCTACTTCTAGTAAAGCGCTTGCAGTTACTAATGCAGCAAATGAAAAGAACCAGCAGAACACAGTAAAGGAGCCAACAGAGAAGAAAGACCCGCCCATTAAAGAGGTAGAAAAAACTCCCTCCTTTAATCTAGAAAATGAAATTGCTAAGTTAAAGTTGTCTATGCCCCTCACAAAGTTGGTGAAGAATAGTGCGTATAAAACTCAGGTGTCCAAAGTCTTGAAAATAGACTCTATTTCTGATATGGTTAATGTAGAAGACGATTTTCCTGAACTTATTTTCGGTCCAGCCACAGAAGAATCTGAAGAAAATGAAGTCCCTCCTTTTTACTTGAGTCTTAGAGTACATGAGTTTATCCTTCATAATGCTATGTTAGACTCTGGGGCCTCACATAATTTGATGCCCAAAGCTGTCATGGAGAAGTTAGGCCTTGATATCACTCGAAAATATCATGATTTGTATTCCTTCGACTCAAGTAGGGTCCACTGTATTGGTCTAATTAAAGATTTGGTAGTGTCTTTAGATCAGATTCCAGCAAAGAATGTCTTGATGGACGTATTTGTTGTTGATCTCCCACCAAGGTTTGGAATGCTTCTATCTAGGTCTTGGGGTGATAAACTTAAGGGAACCATGCAGCTTGACTTCTCTTATGCCACCATACTTGTATTTGGCCAGTTGAGGAAGTTATATAGAGAAAATAAAATGAAATATATGATTACCAGCAAAGACAACCCTGTAAATCATCCCATTAATGTTGTCCACACATATTTAGAGTCTCTTGTCTTGTATTCTGATGGTGGTTTAAATGATGAGAATGTTCAATTGGTACAAGTAGATGAAATACTTGAGATTTCAGAGAATTTCAAAGAAGTACTAAAACAGAAAAAGGATAAAGCAGCAAACACTTCTGAATCTCCTTCCTGCCAGCAGCGAAAGGACAGTCAACAGCTAGAAATCAGCCAAGGTAAAGAAGAGAAAGAAACAAATTTCCAGCATCTTCAAGAAGAAGAAGAAGGCCTATGGAGTATGGATTTTGATGGAGCTATTGGTAAGGATGGAGCAGGCATTAGAATATGGATTAGGAGCCCTATTTTCCAGCCTGAGAAGGTCCCCAGCAATGTTAGAGTATGTGCTTATAAGCTAGCTTTTGATTGCTTTAACAATGAAGCAGAATATGAGGCTTTGATTGCAGGTCTCAAAATTTTGAAGAAGTTGAATGCAAAAAGGATTTCTGTGTATGGTGACTCCGAGTTGATAATCAAACAGGTGAAGGGAGAATACAAAGAAAAACATCCAAGATTGAGGGCATACAAAAATGTAGTCTTGGACATTTTGAAAACATTCCCTGAATATACTTTGACAGCAGTGCCCAGGATGTAGAACATTATTGATGATTCCCTTGCCACTACTACAAGTAACTTGAAGATTCCGATGAACTCCAATAATAATTTTGAGATCTATGTCAAACATAGGCCTGTTGTTCTGGACGAGTTAAGGTATTGGAAAGTATTTTGGGATGACAATGAGATTAATGCGTTTTTGCAGGGTGATGGAAAATTCAAAGATACTCCCATAGAGGGTGAGTATGAGGTTGATGATCAGGAGTTAGAAGCAAACTAGATGGACATATTGCAGCTAAAGGATAATGTAATTCCTAAAGGTCTCATACCTCTAGAGGAGCTTTTTTATCAGGATGATGTCACAAAGAAACCAAGCTTGGTGCCCACAGAGAAAGGAGTTGAAGATGTGAATATTGGAACAGCTGGCCAGCCCAAATTCGTTAAACTGTCAAAGGCATTATCCCCTGAGGTAAAGGAGAAGTATGTTAAGTCGCATTCTAAATTTTCTCATGTATTTGCATGGGATTATTCAGATTTGAAAGTGTATGACAAAAACATAATTTAGCATACAATTCCTATCAAGCTGGATCAGAAGCTTGTCAGACAGAAGCTGAGAAGAATCAATCCAAAGTAAAGGTAGATCTTTGAAGCTTGAATCTACAAAGTACTGAATTTTAAACAGTGCTCTGTTTTGGAAGGATCCAGGAGGCGTTTTGCTAAATTGTTTGGTTGAAGAAGAATCTCAGAAGGTAATGCACGATTTCCATAAAGGTGACTGTGGTGGTCACTTGTTTTGGAAAACTACAGTGAACAAGGTATTGAGAGCCAGGTATTATTGCCCCACATTATTTTCTGATTTATATAAAACAGTGATGAAATGTCATGAATGTAAAATTTTCCAAGGGAAGAAGAATTTTCTTCCACTTCCTTTGAAACCAGTTTCAGTGAACGCGCCCTTTCAGCAGTGGGGTCTCGATTTTATAGGAGAAATACATCCCGCATCCTCAGCACAGCATCGATGGATACTGACAGGAACAGATTACTTCACGAAATGGATTGAGGCTATCCCTGCCAGACAAGCGACTGACGCGGTAATTATTCAATTCCTTGAATCGAATATTTTATCTCGTTTTGGCTGCCAATGTAAAATTTTGACAGATAATGCAGCCGCGTTCAGATCAAAGAAAATGATCGATTTCTGTGACAAATATAACATCGTTTTGGGCCATTCAACAGCATATTATCCACAAGGAAATGGCCTGGCAGAGTCATCGAACAAATCGCTGATGAATATAATTAAGAAAATTTTGGAGGCAAACAAAAGAAATTGGCACCGAAAGCTTATCAACGCACTGTGGGCAGACAGAGTCAGCAGTAAAAAATCAATAGATATGTCACCTTTTGAGCTGGTTTATGGTACTGATGTTGTCTTTCCTAATTAGGCTTACAGTTCCAGTTATGAGATTGTTACAAGAATTTTTCAGCGAAGATTATGACAACCAACGAAGGATCAAACAGATGATTCACTTTCAACAAACAAGAGAAGAAGTGTCACAGAAAGCAAGTCGGTTGCAGGACAAGATTAAAAAGATCTATGACAGGAAGAAAAAAGTAAAAAAGTTTCAGCTGAATGATGTAGTGTTGAAATGGGTTGCAAGAAATGAAGACAAAGGGAAACACGGTAAGTTTGACAACCTTTGGAAAGGACCATACAAAATTACAGCATACAGGGGACAGAATGCTTTCTTGCTTTCAGAAATGGATGGCCAGGATTTTCTGGGTGGAGCAGTAAATGGTAGGCTATTGAAGCACTACCATTGTTGAAGACATGAAATCAGAATCTATCTCATCATCATTGTATATACCATGTTATTTTGATCAGAGATCAAATGCATATTCATTCAAGTTTGGGGCCCGAGGTAAAGGCTATAAAACTTGGTTGATATGTGTATGGTTTGGTTTCATTTCAATTTTCGGTCTTAGTCTTGAGTCAGAGTCATTTTGCATTTGTGTCAGCTTTCAGTATTTTTACTCCATGCCCAATGGATAAGGCTACTTGGTCTATGGTGTTCTTGGCACCTCCAAGGAGCTACCATCTCCATTGGAGCCAATGTTACTGTCATTCTAGTCATACTGCCATCAGTGATCAAAAATTCTCTTTTGCATTTGCATATTAGGTGTCTCATACCGAATAAATTTCACCATTCCGCTAAGTCATGGATTCATTGATGGTAGTAATTTTTTATCAGTTTTCCCTCATAAGGTACTTGTTGATTTTCCTTTCTATGGTCTTTAGTCATTAGTCACTTTCATTCTCAAAATTGTGTCAGTAGGTCATAGGATGGGTCTCATTAGGTTCTAGGGTCTCACCATGCTCAAATAAATGAGTCAAATGTCAATAATATCAGCAAGGTCATGAGGAGGTCAATAAATTCAAAGTCACTGTACCTGGAAGATTAAAAAGATATTTTATTCAGCTTGATGTAATTTTCATCTCAAAACCATGTTTTGAGGTGAAAACATGATATTTTTCCTTTATTATTGTTATTCATTATGTAATTGTATATCATCGTGTATAATAAGTCACAATTCAGAAGCTGTTATCTCCACAAATTTATGTCCCTACATTCAGAGAAGTTTTTCGTAGCATGTTTGGCCCTAAATCATCCTCCAAGTAGATCCATCAGAAAGAGCTCAAAAAGAGCTTTCCAACGGTATACTACACTCTCAAAACTGACTTCTGGATTGAAATTTATGCTTAAGTGAAGTAAAATTCCCTATATCTTCAAAAAATCCCTATTTCCCATTTTTCCCTTAAAATTTGTTTTATTAAAGTTTAAATTTTCCTTTATAAATCCCTTTTTTCCCCCCTTCCGATTATAAAATCACATTATAAAATAATTTAACAAATATGCAATTTATTCCAAAACCCACTTCCCCTCCATACTCCATTGAAACTTTGTAATAAACATTTTAAATATTTTATTATAAAGTCCTGTTTCATCGCAATATGTAACCACTTCCCCTGCATGACCCTTTAAAACCTTATTATAAATTCTAAAGGTTTTATTATAAAACCCCACCGCTCTTCCATCTCAAATCGCAACGTTTATTTGAGTGCTCCGATCACCCTTATCCAAAAGTTCCGATGCGATTGTATTTCTCCCCCTCCGATGCACATCCGACCATTGATTGCCCCCGCCGATCCAACGGCTCAGAGCTAATTGGGCCATCGGCGATCGGCACTTTCATAAGTCCCCCTCCGATTAGCCAATCGCAAAAAAAAAACTCTCTGATCCAATCTGATCGCGAGTCCCTCTTCCGATTACCCGATCGCATCTCCCGATCCGCTTCCCCGATGGCAAAACCTCCAATTGATGTCTCTGCCATTGATCTTCCTCCTTTATCCGACGGCCCATACACAATCGTCGCATTCAAATTAGCCCCTCCGATTAACTCATCCCGATGTCCAACTCCTGATTGATCCTACACCGTCGATCTGCCCCGCCGATCGGACATCCCACAGTTCATCGCGTCCTCCCAATCGCATCAGCAGAATTTGTTATGTTATCCGCCCGAGCCTCCGATCTCCGATGCCGATTTTTTTTTTTCCACAGAAAAAATCGAACCTTCTATTATATAAGAGGGTTACATAGCATATGCATTGCATTGTCCCTTCCCTTTTCCAGAGAAAACCATATGCAGTTGTTTTTAGGAAGATATCAGTAAATCCACCCTACAGCCCTGTCAACAAAAGCTAATGGATAAAAGCAAAACTGTGGTGTAAGCTACCCCCGGCTTCCATATAGGAAAAAACACCGAAACAGGGTAGGCTTGAACCCACAACAGTCCAAAGACCAGCAAGTAGACACTATGCTGGCTAAATGTATTGTTTTGTTAAGTAAGAAAAACAGAGCTCAGGCCTCCATTTAATGGAAAACAGCGCTAAGTTGTATGCAGTTTTATATATACATAAAAGTGTTTGCAGCAAAAGACTATGTACAGAAAATAAAAGGAGTCTGTGAAGGTAATAGAGCTGTTGACAGCTCCCGAGTTAAGCGAAAACAGGAGGAGCAAGTCTCCTTGCCACTCCATCAGCTACTTCTTCAACTGACCATGCATCCAAAACCTGCTCAATGCCTTTTTTAGAAAGGCTGTCTGCTTCTGTGTTTCTTTCCCTGTAAATGTGACATATTTTCAGCTCAACAAAACAACTTTTAATACAAATAATTTCAGCAAGAAAAGGGGTTAAGAGAAAATTCCTGCAAAGATGTGAGCCATTTTCCCACTTGATTGTGTTCAGAGAATCCCCAAAGATCTGAACCTCCCGCTCATTGCACAAAGAGAGCCAGCAAAGAAGAAAATGTAAGGCTTTAAGCTCAGCATAATTATTTGTTCCGGTACCAAGTCCAATGGAGGCTTTGAGAGAAATTCCAGTGGGAAAGTGAATGACCAGACCCGCTCCACAATTCTTGTTTATATCTGAGGCTCCATCGAAATATGCCCACGGGATGGAGCCCTTTATTTCTTCTGCCTGGACAGGTCTAATGCTTAGAGAATTAGATGGAAGTGGTATGCTTTCATATATGGCCACTCCTTCGGCTGCTAATCTGGCGATGGGGAAGAAAGTGTCTTTGAAAATTCGGTGATTTCTGGCAAGCCATACTCCCCAAACCACCAGCAGGGGCATCGTTCTGACTTTGTCATTGGGAGCCTGCTACCACCAATTATTCCAGGCCTCTGATATCTCCTCCCCCTCCCAACAAAGGGGGACCTTTGTTTGTCTTAACATTTCGTTCCAGAGGCTTTTTGAGAAAGGACAGGCAAGGAAAATATGTTGGAGAGTTTCCTCACCCTCCTTACACAAGGAACACCACCCAGGACCTATCTTCCCCCTTTTTTGGAGAAGATCCCAAGTAGGTACTTTCTTTTGAAGAACACACCAGAAAAACAGCCGAGTCTTTGCTGGCCCTTTCAGTTTCCACAAGGGCTTGGCCCACCAATTTGGCTCCTCCCACCCCTTTTGATACATAAGCCAATCATATCCCATCTTTGGAGAGTAGAAGCCTGATTGAGAGTGCACCCATCTCAGCTCATCCGGCTCATTTGAAATACGAATATGTGAATTCAACAGACCTGTGCGAAAATCCCCCCATTCTTCATGCCATCTTTCTTCTAGAGCAAGAGCATCCGCTGAAAACCACTCCTGCCTCCAGATTGATGAGTTTGCATTATCAGCAATTTGACTGAGAGAGAAAAAGCCTCTGTTATTTAAAAGCTCGAGCAGATCTCTTGAAAGTGCAAAGGAAGTCGGGCAGCCCACCCACGAGTCCCTGCCTAACCTTATGGAGCTACCGTCGCCCACTTTCCATGCCAAGCCTTTTTCAATAATCTGTACAGCTGCCACCAAAGCTTTCCATACCACAGAGGAGTTCCTTATAGATTTGAAAGGCTGTATAATCCATTCTAGAGGCAAGACTGGGTCAATATACTTCCTTCTAGTCACATCAGTCCAAAGGTTATCTGAAACAAACAGCCTCCATGCTAGTTTTGCAGCTAAAGACTGAGAGAAAGGGAATAAATCCTTTATCCCCCACCCCCCCCATTTTTTGGGTCTGACAATTTTATCCCAGGCAACCCAAGGAGAGACATGATCCTTCTTCTGGCCAGCCCATAAGAATCTGCTACATATTTTGTTTATTTTCAGCAAAATGCATTTAGGCACCCAAATAAGACTAGCCCAGTAAACTGGAATAGCCAAAACCACAGATTTAATCAACACAAGCCTGCCTGCCCTTGACAGCCATTTAAAACTCCAATGTTTCATTCTGTCCTCAATTTTTGCCAGGAGCCAATTCCAATCTTGAGCCCTGTATGAATCGGGTTTCAGCTTAAAGCCAAGATATTTGAACAGATCCTGAAGGGACTTAACTTCAAAAGTGAGTAACTCCTTTAATCTGTTTACTTCGAGATGTGAGAGCCCTGCTGTTGTGACAGAATATTTCTGATCATTTATGACCAGACCCATGGCTTTTAAGAAAAGGTCTAAGAGCCTTTTAAGACAGCAGTAGTCCTCCTGGCTCCCATCACTAAAAATGAGAATGTCGTCAACAAAAAGGAGATGGGTCACCCATAGGTTCAGCCCAACTTCAATCCCTTTCATATCCCCCTGTCTCTTCGCTGCTTTGATCAGTAAACTTAAACCTTCTGCTGCTAGCAGGAATAGTAGGGGAGAGAGAGGGCATCCCTGGCGTAGGCCCCTTTGCGGTTTGAAGAAATCCGAAGCAGCACCATTTATCAGAACTGCGATCGAAGTCGAGGTAACACACGCCATGATCCACCTTACAAAGTCATGCTTGAACTCCAGGTGAGTTAGGAGAAGCCTTAGATACATCCAACTGATTCTGTCGTAGGCCTTAGAGAGATCAATTTTAATGATGGCCCCTTTTTTGCGGCTTCTTTTTAGACTGTGAAGGTTTTCTTGGGCAACACCCACAGCCTCGTGGATTTGTCTCCCATCCAAAAAACCGAACTGTTCCACCGAAATGCTTTTGGAGAGGAACGGTTTCAGCCTAGAAGCAACAATCTTTGCAATAACCTTGTATAAGCATGTGCAGAGTGAGATGGGGCAGAAGTCATTAAAAGAGGAAGGGTGGTCCGACTTAGGGATGAGGGTCAGAAAAGTAGCATTAAGAGGCTGGTAGATCAAGCCTGAGACCCTAGATTCTTCCACCACCGCTGTCAGGTCATCACCCAGAAAATCGAAAAAGTGGAGAAAAAATTCCACAGTCCAGCCATCCGGACCAGGGCTTTTCTCTTTTTGCATCGATTTTAGGGTAGATTCCACTTCATCCTTGGAGACCGGTGCTATCAGGAGATCATTTCCTTCATCTTCAATGAAACTTGGGAAAAATTGAGCTACTCTTATAACTTCAGCAATTGAGGCTTCTGCAGGGGCCCTAAAGAGGTCTTTGAAGAAAGCAACCCCAAGGGAGGCAAGCTCTTCGAAGGACTGAGCCTTTTCCCCATTTTCTTTTGGCATTTCCCAAATGGTATTTAAATTTTTCCTTCCTTTAGCATAATGCTGAAAAAATTTTGTGTTTTCATCCCCCGCTTGAAGCCAAATAGCCCTGCTCTTTAAACGCCAGCTTTCCTCCTTTACTTGAAGGATTTTCCTTCTAGATGCCTCAAGCTCCCGGATTCTGTCACGAGATTCCACTGTTGCATAGCCTCCCCCATCCGAGGCTTCCAAGAGCTCAAGTTCAGCGTTTATGACCCTTAGTTCCTCATCTTCGAGCAAAGCCTTATGAGTAGCCCAAGTTTTGGTTGCAGCTTTCAAATGCTTTAGGTTGTTCATGAACACCTTACTTCGGCTTAAATCCCCCTCATCACATAGCCCATCCTTCCTCCAAGTGGTATGGACCAGAGATACAAAAGAGTCATCATTCAGCCAAGAAGCATTAAATTTGAAAGGGGACCCAGGCTTTTTGAGGGTTCCTTTTGCCTCCATCAGAATCGGGAAATGATCGGACAGGCCCCCTTCACCCACCCAATGTCGGAAAATAGATAATTTCTCAGATAGAACTTCACCCAAGAGAAAGCGATCCAGTTTCTTCCCAACCCAGTCATCACCAACTCTTTTATTTCGCCAAGTAGGCCTGGCTTTAAGAAGTGAGAGGTCGATCAAATGGGAAGAGGCGATCTTTGAAAGGAAAAAGTTTGTTAGAGGGTCTGCTCTGGCATTTACTCCCCACGATTCAGAGACCCCCAGTGAGAAGTTTAGGTCTCCTCCAATGATCAAGTTTGGATGGTTAAGAAAAGACTTTTGGAAAAAAGAGGACCAGAACATCTCCCTTTCCTGACAGGGCCCATAAACATTTAGAAGAAGTAGGGGAAAGCAGAGCTCCTTAGAGTAGAGCTCTACCGCCAGAGTATGATCAAACCCCCAAGAAGAAATTTCTTTAAGATTTCCAGCTCTATAGCCTGTGACCAAACCACCAGAGCGGCCATCTGCATCAAGAGCCTGAAAAAGCCAGCCTGGCATCGATTTTGAGAGGAATGTTATAATTTCCTCCCCTTTACCAAGAGTTTCCTGAAGCATAAGAATATCCGGGTTATAATGTCTGATTAAGTCCCTTAAAGCTAGTTTTTTAGGTTGACTAGCTAACCCCCTACAGTTGAAGGAAAGAAAAATAATTTCAGAGAGTCAGGGGGTGGATTTGTTGCTCTAAGCACCCCAGTCAAGGATTTTTGTTTCCCGTCGACGATATCAATAATTGCCTTCTGCTTTGCCTTTGACATATTGGATTTCCTACCTCTGGTTTTCCTGGGCCCGATTGGCACCAAATCCTGCTCTAGACCACTAGGAACTATCTCTTTCCTAGGACGAAAAGCCAAAGATCTTAGATTATAGGGGGGAGCGATCGAGGAAAGAGCAGAATCCACGGAATGACAAGGGTGCAGGGATTCTGTCTTAGAGGACGGAGGATCTCCAGAGGAAAAAGGTACCGAGACAACTAGACTGTCAACCAGTGGTGAATTCAGATTTAAACATGAAAACTCCATCTGAAGCTGCCCGGAGGTGCTAGGCATCGAAATAGCAGAGGCAGAATCTAAATTAGATAAACATAAGGAAAAGGGGGAAGAAAGAGGCATACCCGCCTGAGGATCCCTCACTATCCCAGCTGTCGGAGTGACCTGAAAGGCAGTCAACACAGGTGCTTGCTCTAGAGACCGGGCGGGATCAAGCTGCTGTAAAGGGGCACCAGAGGTCACAGCCTCCAAACCATCCTTTAAATCCTCCTCCATAGGTTCCTTTGGGAGATCCATGCCAGTGTTAGAAACAGGAAAAACCACCGACTTTCGGGGCACTTTGAGAGGGTTCCTTCGACGGCGATAACCCAGCAGGCATTCTTTGGCCAAGTGCCCATATTTATGACAACGATGGTATCGGAATGGCAAGTTTTCATAATCCAGCTTTTGCACGAACTCCATCTCTCTATACTTTAAAGTCATGGCTTCTGCAAGCCCTTCTCGAGGGTTAAGACTTACTAAGATCCGCGCCACACTAAGATCGTCAGTTTGCTCGAAAGATTTATCAAAATCCAAGAACTTTACCAAGGTATTTCCAATGGAAATGAAAGCCGAATCAAACCAGAACTGAAGAGGTAGCCCTGGAAATTTTACCCAAACTGGAGATTCGTTCAGCTTCTCCGTCTGGGCATCGAACATAGGTGTCCATCTTTGAAGAAGGACTGGTCATTTACCAAAGCACCAATTCCTGTCAAGAACCCAATTAACATGATCTTTGTGGGCAAAGCGCAAAGTAAACCAACCTCTCTCCAGTGCTTTAATCTCCACAGGCTTTCCTGGTGCATTTTCCCACTCCGATTGAACCCATTCCCGGATATAATCAGCAGTGAATTTCCGCCCTCGCACTCTACCAACGAGCCTTGTCTCAGTGGCTGCCATAGCCTCTTCTACTCGAATATCCACTCCTAATGTGCAGCAAGGCTGGGGCTCCTTCTTTCTAATAGGACCCTGCTTTTTTCGCTTCCCACCCACCTTGGTAACCTGCACCTCGTCCTCCCCTTGTTCCTTATGATGCCGGACATCAGAGGCCGCTACCCATGACGGGCCCTGGCACCTCTCCTCCGAAACCCTGTTCACACAGAAATCACAGATCTTCTGTCCCTCAGCCAAAGGTTGCTTTTCGGGTTGAGACTTCTCAGCATCCGTGGCGCCCCCGGATTCATTATCCACCTGAGTGTGCCCCTTCAATCCCGCTCCCAACAACTCCAAATCATTTGCATGCCCAAATCCATCGCCCGATACTCCGACCGTGGTGTCATTCTGAGGTAAATCCCGGATCACCTCAACCGAGAGCACATTGACACCTTTTGAGCTTGATTCCAGATTTGTTCCAAAAGCCCATGGAAAGCCTGCTCCTGAGACAGGCCTTTCCCCAGTCTTTTCCTTCGCATCTAAGGGCCCTTTCAAAACATGCAGGCTACAACTGGCCACCACATCCTCTAGCCCTCCAGAAAGAGGAGGAAAACCTGTAAAGTCGGATAGGTCTAACCCCAAGGAAAGGGGAAGAGTCCCGAGAGCAGCATGACGGTTCCTATCAGAACTTTCACCCTCAGAGAAAACACCCTTGGAGGGTAAAACGACGCGATCAGCCTTTTGGGTCTTTTCCAAATCACGGAAAGCAGAACTGTGAGGGGGAGAAACCACCCCAGATTCTTTGGAAAAAACCCCTTGTTTCACAGGCGCCTTAGGAAAAAATCGCTCCAGGTTCTGAACAGAAACATCGTGTCCCCAAACAGTGAGTAGATCCTCCAGTGCCGGTTCTAAATCCACCAGTTCGCGGTCGAGCCCCATCCCTGCAAAATAAAAGCAAACCCTAACCCGACACCGTAGGAGCTGGAAACCCGTGAAGAGGTAAAAACTCTGTCAATCTGGTGAAAAACAACTGAAGAAAGTAATCTGCTTACAGGCTATGGATGAAACCGCGTGTTTTCCAACCTCGGTGAGCGCTCATCATGACTTAGCACGGAAAAATTCATGAGGTTAGGCGCGACCCTGACAGATAAGGACCCCTGTCGCATCTCGCCTCCCGCGTGGCCTGAGGCAGGCCCAGCCTGCATACGATTACTGATCCACCATAGCAGAAAAACCCTAGCGCTCCGCCATCATCATTTCTCTATTGCATGACATAATAAATTCGCCCCATAAAACCCTAACCTCTTGTTGCTAAGGGTATGCCAATATTGATTATGATCTCCGATGCCGATTAAACCTAGGCCCGTCGCTTAATAAAATCTGCCCATTCGTAATGTAATGGCCCCTTTGCCTTTGTTAAATTCAAATTTTATTTATTTTGTTTTATACAAGGGCTTTGGTTAATCCTTCAACACATTATATTTCCCCACCCCGATCTCAATTGCGATTACACCATCGCAAATATGTGTTTTCGACTGTTTTATTATATATCGTATACCTTTCTCCTTCCCTCGATCCTGATTGCGATTTCAACACTCCATTATATATTCCCTCCCCTTCCGATTCTGATTATAACATGGGTCCCACCTCTTTCCCTTCGCCCCCCCCTTCCGACATAGATTTTGCCTTCACCAAAGGCAAAAGTTTCATTCCAAAGGTATTTTTATTAAAAAGTTGGTTTCATTCAAATGGAAAGAAAAGTGACAGTCAAAGGCCGCAAAGCTTATTTAAAAAGCAAATATTGTTACAACAGCAGCAAAATAGGAAATCTGTTCATTGGATTACCTATTTTCTTTCATACAGCATAACAGCGAAATCTCCAAGTGATCCAATGCAATGTTGTCCCTTATTTTCAGGGGTAGATTGTTGTATTTCATTACTATGATGGTATTTCAGTTCTTCAGCTGTTAGAACAGCTCCCTTTTCTGTGGATCCATGCTCCCACATTTCAGTGTATTTATTGTAATGGTAAATCATAGTTTTGTGATTGAGTAGTAGGGGAAAAGTGTGGAAGAAAATTTTGCGCCCATTGTTCAGTTTGACAGGGATTAATAAAAGATGCAGCTCTGATTTGTGGGATCCATGTGGTATGAGATTTAGCACTTGTTTCTTCCTTTGTTTCATATGTAAATTTTTATGTTCCATCTCTCATCCATAAACATTTCTTTTTGAATGCTTTTAAGACAGAAAGGTAGAATCCATTTTTATATGCTCTGTGTTTTTCTTCTGTTTGAAAAGGATCCATTTATTGTGCCCTTTTCAGCTCCTCACCATTCTGTCCATCCCATCCCTATTTAACTTTAGTTTCTAAGTTTCCTTCTTATATTGCCCCATGAAATACCCTGTGTCTTGATTTAATTCCAGGTTTCATCTGTCCCATTTTTATCCCACACATCCCTGAAAATTCATTTATTTTATTAAAAGCCTTTGTCTCTTCTTTTTACCTAGCCTAATATCAGTCCATTTATTGTATTCCATTGAATATTCTTTCACAGAGAGAGCCCTCTCCTGTCCTTGTAGGGCTAGCTAGAAGGCTGAGCATGGTTTAGTTTGTTACCTTGTTTTTCCTGTTCAGCCTGGCCTCCAATTCAGGGGCTAACAAAGCTGAGTAAAACAAGATCAATAGATGCTTACAAATTCCTCAATTAAGTTCTGATATGCCAACATATACGCACAACCCATATTTAACCCAATTTCAATCAATTCCTCTAATGGTTCTTCTTTGTATGTTAGCACCTGTTTGAAGACATTCAATGATGATTTTTGTAAAACAACTTAAAAAATACAAAAATTAAATCTAGTTAATTTGTTATAAGGAAGTAACAATTACTCTCAAACTTAGATATCAATCCTTTTCTTCCTTGTCGTCCTGTTTTATGTGCTAAATGGGTTCCATTTTCTTTTCTTTTCTACAAGAAAATACTTGAAAATTAATATTTATTGCTAAATTGTTTATTTATTTTACCTAATGATCGAAAAAAACAATGATTACATATTACATTTGAAGCAAGTTGTTGAGATGGCTCCTCCAGCGATGCAATTTTGTCCATTTCTTTTACCATCTCCTTGTACACATTTTTGGACATTCCTACTGGCATATTTTTTATATTAGCTCGTTCATCTTTTGAGATTTTCATAATCTTCCTGAAAATGTACATGAAAATAAACTATTTAATTTTTCTATTGATATATGAAAAGTAAGTATAACAAAAGTGATATTTATAA
The DNA here is from genome assembly GCA_034641835.2 of Pinus albicaulis. Lineage (NCBI taxonomy): Eukaryota > Viridiplantae > Streptophyta > Pinopsida > Pinales > Pinaceae > Pinus > Pinus albicaulis. Next base: position 99,997,438 of record CM076581.1, read on the forward strand.
ATAATTCTAGACAAACATCTAAAGGAATATTACTTTTTCATTCCTTCTTTTTTGTTATTTTACGATTTTGCTATTAAAAGTCTGACATGTCTCATTGACCAATTCTCTGGAAACTCTTCCTGTAGTTTACATAAAATTTGGTTCTTAGAATCATTGGATTGGTTTTTATATTGTAAGTGGAAATAACGTCTATATATTTGTTCCACTAGATCCCTCAAACTTTTGTAAAAAAAAATTCCCCTTTCTTTAACCTCCAACACCACTCCAGATGAGCTAAGGACCAATTCATTTTCATTTGCATGTTCTATTTTTTTTTTTTTTTCTTAGAACAAATTCCTTTTCTGAGTTGTTGGTCCCTGTAGAACATTAAATAGATGTGAATTAATAGACTTTTTCACACATGTTATCTAATAATTTTAATTATATTATTAATGAAAACTAAAAAAAGAAACTCATATTGGATCGATAGTATTTTTTTCATTCACCTGATTCATCCTTTTGCAATTTTTCCATCAAGATTTTACGCTCTTCTGGTCCTAGATCAGAAATAATCTTATCGAGTTTCATCATTTTGTGGCTCTGCATGATACACAGTAAAAAATACATATTAGTTAAACTTACATATAGTTCAAAAATAATTTTTTTTTTAAACATTTACAAAGAACTTGCATTTTTTGCTTTTCTTGATGTGTTATTAGTATTTGTTTTACTTGATCTCTTGTCACTCATTTATTTATCAATCTAAAACCTGTACCATATCATTCAATAATATATTTATAAATAAATTGTCAACTTTTCAAGTAAAAAAAAATCTCAAAAAATCGGTGCGTCATTCATGGTTTACGCACCGACGCTGGTGCATGTCTCTCTTCCAAACGAACCACCATAACAGTATAATAGACCATACAGTGCTCTATGTCAACAAGGAGCACCGGTGTGTTTCATGTCAATAACCGCACTGGTTAACCATGATAAAATAATAAAACTTGTCCAGTGTTAGTTTTTTAGCAGAAATCAGTGTCATATTTTACATATGGTGCACTGATTAAAAAAAAAAAAAAAAAAATTATCACATTACATTGTGAGGTGCGCTTGTAAAATAAAGAGCCTCAGTGCGCCACATACTCCAAGCGCACCGATAAAAAAATCTTTTTTTTTTTAATTCATACCAAGGCCCACATGGACTGGGAGCCGACGATGCTAATCGTCCCGTCGGTTGGATGTCTAAGGTCTATATTTAGCAATACAAACCCTATAAATTTAAATTGAAAAGCCCATATTCTAAAATCATAGAAAGAGGAAGAAGAAAGGGGAGAAACAAAACGAATGAAAGGTTTGTATCTTTTGAAAGTTTTTTTTTTTCGAAACAGAACGTTCGCGGTGTGCCATAATGAAATATCACACTGGCTGCATATTTTATAAATGGCGCACTGAAAAAATATTTTGTTTTTCTAATTTTTAATCACAGTACTTGCGCGGTGCGCTGGGAGAAAAGAGCGCACCAGTGCGGTATTTCGGACAGGGCGCACTGACTTCTTTTTTTTTTATGCAAGGGCTGACATGGATTGTGATCAGACTATGCAAGTACTCCCGTTGGTTAGATGTCTTAGGCTTATATTTAGCAATACAAACCCTATAAATATTAATTGAAAATTCCTAATTCTGAAATCACAAAAAGTGGGAGAAGAAAGGGCAGAAACAAAAAGAATGTAGGGTTTGTTTCTAAAATGGTTTTTTTCAAAACAGCATGTTTGTGGTGTGCCATAATGAAATAGCGCATCGATGCAATATGTTACATATGGCACACTGATAAAAACATGTTTTATTTTTTTATTTTTTATCACTATACTTTCGCGGTGCTCTGCTATAACCGAGCGCACCGTTGCGCTTTGTTACGCAGGACGTGACGACAAAAAAAAAGTCTGTATTTTTTTAAGATTGACAAAAGGGCCGACATTGATTGGGATCTGACTATCCAAGTCCTCCTATTGGTTGGATGTCTTAGGCTTATATTTAGCAATACAAATCCTATAAATATAAATTGAAAAGCCCTAATTCTGAAATCACAGAAAGTGGGAGAAGAAAGCGCAGAAACAAAAAGAATGTAGGGTTTGTTTCTAAAATGTTTTTTTTTGCAAAACAGCACGTTTGCGGTGCGCCATAATGAAATAGTGCATCGGTGCCATATGTTACGTATCGTGCACTGATAAAAAATAAAAAATAAAAAAAATCATTGTACTTTCGCGGTGCGCTGCTATAATGGAGCGCACCGGTGCGCTCTGTTACGCAGGGCGCACCGACGAAAAAACAATCTGTATTTTTTTAAGATTGACGCAAGGGCCAACATGGATTGGGATCTGAATATGCAATTCTTCCCATGGATTGGATGTCTTATGACTATACAAACCCTATAAATCTAAATTGAAAAGAAAGAGGGAGAAGAAAGGGCAAAAACAAAATTAATCTAGGGTTTTGTTTGTAAAAATGGATTTCTTTTTTATTTTTGTTTCTGAAAACTACAGAAAAAAAAAATAAGCTTTAATTTTTTTATTTAATTCATAAAAAAAACTACAAAAAAAAGTTTAAAAAAATAATAGACTTAGATTTCTTATTTTACTGCATAAAAAAAACTGCAGAAAAAAGTACAAAAAAACAATAAACTTACTCACATCATTTGAAATTCTATGGTACAGAGTTTGACTAACCAGAGGTTTGGAATTCTGATTGTCTGAATACTTATGTTCGAACGTATTTCCCTGCTCCACAGTGCTCTCATGCTCTGTTTGCTCCAGGTATGTATCCTGCAAATCTTTGGCTGAAAATTTTTGCAAAAATAGTGAAATAATGAAAAGTGTTTAGTATTTAAAGAAATTTTTTATGAAATTAGATTTTCGAAAATATTTTTCCACCCATTTTTCCATTTACCACTTTTTTTTCACTTAAATAAAATAGGGTTGCGCTTTTTTTATTTGCGGTTATTCTTTTACCAGTGTGTCCTTTAATTTAACCGCACCAGTGCGTCGTTTTATAAAACGGCACCGATGCGCAAAATAAAAAAACTCACCGGTGCAATTATCTGTACATTACGCACTAGAATGACATTGAAGTTTTGTGCACCAAAATTTATTGTTGTTTTGATCAAATGCAGGGAGAAAATATCATATATTATATGGAATGGACAATTCTTCAAAATCCAGCTCGTTCCATAATATTTCTCAAATTCCATCGTGAAGTTCTCCCTATCCATGTGGAGATGTAATATTTACTTTAGATTTGTTTTATTTTTTCACTATCTAATTGAATTTATATATGTCTTTTATCCATGCAGTCAATCACGCACAACTTAATTAAATTTATAATGTATACAAATTTGCAGGTTCATGTAGATTCAGCATCGAGTTCAGATGCACAAAATATTCAAACTACTCCAAAACGTCATAAGTTCTTATCAGGAGCTACATACCACAATGCACATTTGGTAGATGAAAATGGACAACCGCTTCACCCTGCCGATTGTAACAATATTGCATCTTCTAGCCACAATCCCGGGACAATGATGGTAATTATAATTATAATTGTTTGGTATATATATATTGATTAATATGTAATTATTTCAAATTCAAACCAATTTATAATCATGCAATATTCTCAACGAGGTTACTGATAGGGTCCCGTGATTTGGCAGATTGGCTAAACCAAATGACAGAATAACATCAGACCAGTATTTAGAGTCCTAGGACCTAGCCTTCCTGGACTCAGAGAGGGCTTTCTCTATTGTGCGAAGAATGTGAACTTGTTTTCTTCAGATGATTGATTTTAGGCTAGTTGTTAAGTGTAATTTTTTTTTTGTTTTGGGTTGGGTTAAGATGACTAAGTAGGATAGGTGGAAATGAGAGTTTTTCAAATTAATAGGGCTATGGGGTTAGATGAAGTCTAGGGTGTCTAAATGATGAAGCAGAGTGTATCGCAGGGTCGATTTAGTAAGGTTAATGGATCCTTTAGGTGATGTATGAGGTGAACATTAAGTTTGGGAAAAACTAAGAGGTCTTAAACATATATAGTCTGAAAGAAATAATTCATGAGGTAGGGCAAACCATTAATCTTTATGAACAATACTCAAACTGATAAACATGTAAGATGAACATTCTGGTGATACATAGAAGCATTAGAACTCCTAAATTTAGAAATTCACCTTTATATTTCTGAGAAAACACATAAGATAAACAAAATACTCAATATATGGAGAGGCAACTCGTAAACAACATATATCAAACTATCGGGAACTCTGAAACAAGTTGGTGAGCATGGGCAAAGGACAAGATCGAAACAAGACCTCTTTGTCTTAACCTAATCAATCAGTATTCCATAAAAAAGCTTCACAATAAGGTTTTGAAAACTTTAAATAAGCAGGGCATACCATGAATAATATTTATAAGCTAACATACTAATCATTCATGAAACAAAGAACAAGTTTTAGTGGGCCTAAGGAGCAGTCAATAATTCCTTAAGATGAACTAAAAGAAGAAAACATCAAAACTATAGCAAACATGAGGTTTGAGGTGCTTCCATGAGAATATATCAACCTATACTTTTCTAATCTATATAAAACAATAAAACTGAAACAAAATGAGGACAAGAAAACATTAACAAGTTAGAAAAACATCACCATTCAGCAAGCTATGGAATCCTACAAGCAAGCTTCTCCAACATCAAGCCACACAAGCCATTCATTCACTTCATAAAACCATGTATTTCTCTTAAACACATCAAGTCCCAACTATTTACAATGAATCCTCATGACTTATATAACAAGCAAGGAGGAAGAGCGCTCACTAGAGCATCTAGAAGCCTATTGGCCAAAAACAAATATCCTAACTTGTCCTTGAGGCCTTACAAGGTCTAAGGCATAAAATATCTTCCAAAATATAGTTTCTGGACTAAAATAGAAAAAAAATTGACTTTTAGGCTTTCACATACATGATGAAACTTGCCTAATGCACATTTGCTCAGTTACACACAGGAACGTAGCATACTATCTCAAAAACTTGAAAATTTTCTAGGAGCACAGCACCAAAAAAGGCCTTTTGCAACAGAGTTTTGGAGGCTTCCCGATGTCGGAAAAGGCTCTGTGATGGCCCGTTGGAAAGCTGTGGATGTATAATTTCAAAATGTAAATTTGTTTCCTCAAACTTACCTCTACAATTTTCCCAAAAATTGGAAAACGTCAAACCTGCAAGGAGCACAGCACCTGCTCAAAAAAGAGGGCAGAAAGGTGAAAAATTGGGTGTTTTTTACCCTTTTGGGGGACCAAAACAAATCCAATTGAGCTGAAAATTGGTGAGCATACTCCTCTCATGATGGGGAATCCAAAAATGTAATTTTCTCCCTCTAAATATGCCCTAGGATAAAGCACAGCACCGAGGGTGCTGCGTTCTAAGGCTTGAAAATTTGCAAAAAAACAAAAACTTGTTCAATTCTCCGCAAATTTGATATGTAGGTGCCTCAAGGGTCTTTATAGGCCTATAGATAAACTTGGGCCAAAATACCAAGCCTAGCTTAGTCTTTTTCATCATTTGGTGATGGGCCCTTATCTTGGGCAGTTTTGAGCTTTTGCCTTGCAAAGTGATTTCTCCATTTGTAATGCTAAGTCATCCTTCTTTGCAAGCTCAAGTCTTTGTTGGCCTTATCCAATTCGGCCTCTAGATGTAGATTGGCTCTCTCAAGCCGTGCTTCCTTGTTATGCTCAATTTCCATGGCAAGGAGTTTGGTGAGGGGAAATTGTTGTGCTTGGGTTGATTCTTCCTCTCTTTGCTTTGCCAATGCTCTCCTAAGACCCATAGTCTTAGGTCTTGTTAGGTCTTTGTAATAAGAAAGATTGGCAAAAGTCCGATCACAGAGTTAACATCATTTCAACCAACTTTGGGATTTCTAGGATCTAGCCCTCCTGAATCCTGAGAGGGATCTCTCCAATATGTACAAAGATGGATTTATCTTTGAAAGCTTAAGGTAATGATATTAGGCTAGTTATGATGATCAAGGATTTGTTTTGTTTTTGGATGGTTGAACATTATTACTGCCTGAGGCTGAAAGATCAATATGCAAATAGGTTCAAAAGTGAAAAGTTGCAAGCAACAAGAGTAAGCTTCGATCAGGCTGCCAGATGGTGGCAGGTTTCAGTCCATTGGGCTATGGAGTCATAAGAGGATTTAATTGAAGCAAATCAGGTTCAAGAGTGGTCTATGGGGCAAGTCATCGATGCCTAAGGATCTCTTTAAGGTTTGATTTATGGAATGGAGTGATACATCAAGAAAGGGAAATAAACAGATGCAGAAAACAAAGAGCAGCCTAGGATCTGGTAAGTGCTTTGAAACTATCCAACCTTTGACCATGCACTTAAGAAAGACATGAAAGAAAACTAGGATCTGGTAATTACTTTGAAACTAGCCAGCCTTTGATACACTTCCAATAGAAAACATATGAAAAACAAAGGGAAACTTGAAGGCAACTTTTGGAGTAGAGACTAACGGGCCGGGCTCACCACAAATCCTCTCCTAGCTCTTCTTTACTTGGTTGCTTTCAGGACAATCACAAAGATGACACAGAATGGCCTAAGATCTGATAAGTACTTCGAAACTAGTCAGCTTTTAACACATCCTAAGGGAAACGATCAAATAGTTGAGCAAATAAGAAAGGGACTCAGGGCTAACCTTAATTTCCTCATTTCATCTTCACACAAAATATATTGAAAGTAACATTTGAAAATAACATTCAGTCAAGGCAATAAGATGAGGGAACGCCAACATGCATATACCTAAACTGAATTAATCATTTCCAAATAACACAGATAGAAGAAAACATCTAAATAAAGATTTCTCAGCTAGAGAAGGTTACTGGTATACAATAGGTCCTAACTCTGTTTAAACTGTTCTTTACAGCAGAAAATGAAACAAAATGGAAACAGAAATAAACACAAGTTACAGTGAGAATAACATCACCATCAGCATAGACCAGGATCCCATAAATCAGCTTGTATTGATGCTTCAAACCAGTTACAATCTTCAAATCCAGTGTTTTAATCCATCTCTCTTCATAACCTAACCTATTTGTTACAAGCAGAGCTCCAAGAGCTAGTGAAATCCTATCTACAATCAAGAGTCTTCAGCTCAGTTACAATTACAATGCTTCAGCAATTACATTAACAACCAACCCCTCACTCATCTTCTACTGAAGTATTTATAGAAAGATGAGGAGGTGAGATCTGAATAAAGATCTCAAATACAATAAATGCAGATTTAATGTCTTTCTTGGCCCTCGGAGGCTCAACGAAGAAACCATACAGGTGTTTCACTGCATTAATTGATTTACACTCATGATTCAAGCTCGGTGGGAGCTTTTGTTGACATTTGCAGTTTTGTGTGATGATAGGGTTACTCTGTCGTCCTTCTGTCATTAAATCTCTTGGAGAAATAACCCTTCGGCTGCTTTGAGGTAAAATATCTGACTTTGATCAATAAATTTAGTTCTTAATTGAATGCTTTGAGGCACAGGTGGCGCTTTAGTTGCTTGGAGGGATGAATCTGTCTCTTTTGGTGACGGTGGAGAGTTTCCTAATGAAACACTTTAGGTTTTCCTTCAAATTATGTTTTTAGATCGGGGATTAGGCATTTGATAACTGTATTAGCCTTAATCCCCACAAATCTGTCTACTAATCTGTTGTTCTGGTTCATTCTCGGTCTTCATCATCTGATACTCTTTCTCTGCATTGATCTTCATGGTTTTTCTGTTGTGTAGGGCTACGCAGGGTATGTAAGGCATCAATACCTATGAAAACATCAACGAGACGTGAAAAACTGACTCTGCGAGCGATTTCCTCGGAGGAATCGAATAAGGGAGGGTCGTCACCCTTCTTCTCTGAATCTTCCTTAAAAAACACGAACAAATAGTTTAAACCCTGCAAAATGCAAAAACACGTTAAAAATCCAGTTTTGTAGGTCAATCTGCTTTGGGGACTGTGTGGAGGAGCGTGGGCTATTGGATGGCATCATCCAACGGCCAGGATCAAATCTGGGCGATCGATGGTGGAGGACAAATCTGAGCCATCGATCACGCGGTGATCGACGGTCGAGATCGGGCAACGGAGAGTCAGCGGGAAAATTTTGACTGGGCGATGGAATCGGGAAACTGAATATGAGTCTTCGATCTGCAGAGATCGACGGCGGAGATTGAATCTCGGCCGCGCGATGACTGTGTTAACGTGCGCACATGTTGGTTAAAGGTCGAGCAGGTCAGAAGATCGACAGCCGTCGGATGGGAGGGCCCAGATCGGACGGTGGAAGTGGATTCCGCTGCGTGGTTATGGTACGAAGATTAACGCACGAAATGATTTGGTGGCGCGGCGGTTTTGGAACAGTGTCGGGGACACGTGTCGGCCAGCGTATGGAATCGCTGGCCGATGGGAAAAAACCACCAACCGGTGGAGGGTGGTGCGGAATGAAACCGGCAGTTTTTTGGAATCAGCGCGGGAAAAGGGGGGTCCACCAGGCAAGCTGCGTTCCGCTCCGTCGGATCTGTGGAGCAGATCGACGGCCCAGGTTGAATCACGCAGTAAACCACGTGAATTTAATATTTCACGTTAAAACTTTATAAAATGGGTTTTTTTTTTTTTTTTTCAAAGGAAAATGGACGGAGAAAGGTTGTATTTTCAGTTTAGCGCCTAAGGATTGAGCAGTTGGTCTCGGCGCTCGGGTATATGGGGGAAAAAGCCAAGGGCTTAGCCCGAGGGGGCTAAAAGCCTTAAAATCATATAAAATATGCATTTTATAGGATTTTCAATGTTTTCAAAGGGAAATCAAGGTTCGGACAAGGTCAAAAAGTGAGTTTTTAACCTTAGGGAATGGATTTTATGAAGGGATAAGGGAAAACATATGTTTTTGTGGGGTTTTTATGGAAAAAAGGAAAATGGAGAATGATGTAAGTTGGAAAAAAGGGAGGGGAAAAAAAGGGGAATGCAGCAGTATTTGACTTGGATTTTTGTAGGATATCAGAGGTTTTTAGGATGTAAACAGCAGTGTGGGAAACTTGGACAGAGGCCTGAGGCCTTCAAGAGTCTTCAAGAGCCAACAGTTTTTAATAGGGAAAAATTGTTCCTTGAAGGCTCAAAACAAATTTAGCCACCTTTGGTATGATCAAATTTTACAGGTGGCTAACAGGTCTCTTTCTAGCTTGCCCCTCTTCCTCATCATCTTCCTCATAGGCGCCCATGTATTCCTCCAACTGCACTTGCGACCTTTCAGCTTCCTTCCTATATTTTAGCGCCCTTGTTTCATAGAGGGCCAGCTGGCCACTCATTTGTTTGTTTTGCACTTGGAGGAAGTGAATGAGATCCTTTGATCTTTCTAGCTCAGCATCCAAGTCTTTAATCTGTGCATTTCGGTCTTGTAGAAGGGAGTTCAATATCCTTGTTTCATTTTCCTCATCACTGTCTATGTGAATGAGTTCAAATTCTCTTTCTTCCTCATGATTGTCTTATTCCTTCTTCAATTGTTGTTTGCCTTTGTCCTTCAATGGTTTTGAGGAGGAGGGCATGGCCCCTTGCCTTTTGGAGGCAAAAAACACATGCCTCCTTCCCTTTTGATTAGTGATGGTGAAACGTGCCATAATCTCTTCTTGCAAACTTTGATCATTTAAAATATTAGGACCGTCTTCTCCTTGAAAAATGCTCTTTGTGTGTAAATCCTCCCTACCTTGCTCTAGGTTTTCCATTTGATCAACATTTTCAACACCCTTCATGGTTTCATCACTAACAGGACCTTAAAAACTGCCATGTTCTGTTTCTACATTGTTAGAGGCACCTATGTTGGTCATTTCTTTATTTTCATGACTGTCCTCTTTTGATCTTTAGGTCCACTGTCTTCATTGTCAATATCACTGTTAACACTGTTTGTAGTGTCAATGCTTTGGGCACCTTCATTGATCTCTTCATTACTATGAGAATCACTCCCTTCTTCATTAAATGAGTTCCTTTGAATGATTTCTTCTTCACTGCCCTGTCTATTGTCTTCATTACTTGGCCCTTTTTCATCATTTCCTTGCTTATTGAAAACAATTTTAAAATCTGTTTGTGGGCTGCCCTTATCATTTTTGTCACCATCATGGCTTTTTATTTCTTCCTCGCCACTGTCTGTTGTAGTGTTTTCAGTGTCATTTCCATCTTCACAAGACCCTGTTGTGTAGATTAATCCGTCTTGCAGACAAGACCGATCTCTCTAGTACAAAAGGTAACTAGCAACAAACAGCCAATTATACTAATCTCTCTCTAAGTATATAAGATTTATAAAAACACTATACGGGTGTGAGGCCTACCTTATGTCCAATGCTTGCTTGATTTTGTTGAAGTCCTTCCCGTGCACTGAAAGAACGTTCCTTGTATTATCTGCAATCACAAACAAGCAAAAAGATTAAGCAGCACCTGTATAGACATTATCATAAATCATACTTATCATAATGATCAAGGAATTTATGAAATAAACCACAAATTGACAGTTTAATGAGAGAAATGAGTATATTTGTATTAACTTTAAAGATAGAAAACCTTTACAACTTGTGCCTTGATGTTGTGCAGGTCCTCCCGGGGTCCGAAGCAGGAATCTCCTTTACTTTGACAAGCATTGCACTCTTGAACTAAGACAAATGGAGATGAGTGATTTAACCTCACAGAAAGTCTTAGTTAACTAAGTCTAAATCTCAACAGCATTTAACTTCAAATCTCCTAAGCTTGAACTCCCTTTGAGGCTACCCAAGGCCTCTTTTTATAGTGAAAGAGAGGAGGTTTCTAGTTCCAAATATGAAGGGATAGATTCCTCCTTCAAAGGGATAAGATCCTTACATCAAGGGGTTAGCTCCATTAAGTGAGGGATGCATGAACCTCTTCAAAGCGTATCCATTCCCGAAAATTCCCATCCAGAAACTTCTAGAATTCATCTGGAATTCATCTTTTTATCTTTACTTTCTCGCCTTTTTATGTTTTACAGGGGTCCGCACCCATTACACAAAGAACGTGCGGTATGGTTCCGCAGTCAGGCTGAGATTTAGGTGCGGGACCGCAGGGAATTCATAGAGAAAGTGCGATACCAATTCTTAGGGGATTTTAGGAATTTTATTCTGATTTTGAAGCTTGATATGAGGAGCTGGTATATTGTACTTGCAAAAGGAGGAAGTATGAGTGATAATGAGCTCATACAGTCAGCAGAATGTCAAGGTGACAGTTTTCAGTGTAACAAACCCACTGACTGGACTTGTTAGCTCATCATGGGATTTAGTGATCAGAACTATGTTTTCTTGCCCATTGTCCTTTTCTTGAGAGGCTACCTTTGTTTCTATGTCTTTAGAGCCTTCTTCTTCATTATGAGACCCATTGCTTTGGCTCCCTTGACCATCATCTGTATCATTTCTTCCACCTCTGTTTTCTTCTTCATCTACATCCTCATCCTTGCTACTACTTTGACTATTTTGCTCTTAGCCATTGTTGCTTTCTTCTTTGCCATCTCCCTCTTCTTCATTTTCTTCTTCATCTTCATCATCTTGTCCCTTACCTTCATCATCCTCTCCCTCATCTTCATCACCCTGTCCCTCACTGTTTTTTTCATGATCATCACTGTTTTCTTCAAGGCCCCCACTGTTTTCTTTAAGGCCGTCACTGCTTTCTTCATGTTCAGATTTTTTAGGGGAAGGCAAATGAGGAGGGATTGTTTGAGGGAATAATTTATGTGAAGAATATGAACCAAGGTTAGTGGAGGGTGATGGAGGCAAGTGAGGAGGATTTTGAGATGATGATGGCTTACTTTGCATAGGGATGGGCTGTGGAGTTGTGAAATCGTCATGGGCGATAGAAACCTCCCATGGAATTCCTTGTTGTTTTAGCTGGTATGAGACAATTACTTTGATGAGGGAATGGTGAAAGAGGCTTGACATTTGTTGGGATGGAGGCCTTTTTTGCATGATGGAGGACATTTTCTCAATGATTTTGCGAAGGTAGTAGGGCATGTGCAGTAGCTTGGTTCTGGTGAAATGCATGATGAGTCTAATATGATAGGAATAGACTCTGGAGAACCTACCTTCATAGGTGAAATATTTCATGATACTCTTCATGAGGAGGGCATATCTATCCAATAGATGAGAAAAAGGGAAAATGGTTTTACAGTCAGCTTGGCAACTAGGTTTTAAGAATTGATGATAATGGCTAAAGTCGAGATGCTTCTATTTAAACCACCTTGCTTCTATTCCAGGTATTCCAATGGCCTCAGAGATGGCCCTGGTGGTTAACTAAAATCTTAACCCTACTAGATGTACTTTATGCCTGTGAAGTTTTAAGGCAAATAACTTGGTCAACTGAGGGTGACTTTCAATCTCTTGCACTTTGTTATAGAATTCATAGCACCCTAAATCTTGGAAACAAGAAATAATAGAAGGGGAGGTTGTTAGTTCTGCAGTGCTTATGGGTTCAAACCTATTAGGAATTCCTCCTTTATTCTATTGTTTTCTTGGACTTGTATCTTCATTTAGGTCAACACTCTCTTCTTGAGACATGTTTTTTTTCTTCACCCCTACCTCAAACCTTTAAGGACAAATGATTTGCTAGAAAAATAAATGTGGAAAAAGGGGTCAAAGAGATGCTGATTTTTCTAGCAAGGTCAAGATACTTAGCAGAGAGTAGGTTAGGTGCCATTTTTCAAGTTTTCCTATGCTTTCTTTGACACAAATTTTAAACCTTCTTAGCGCCCTTATCTCTTGTAAAATCATGAAGAGGTCATAATAGTGAAAAATACCTCTTAAAAATGACTTCCACAACACAAAACCGGCTTTGTTGAGCTTTCTGGGAAATCTGGGCGCCTCTGAACACTTTTTGGGCAACGTTGCGTTTCTGTGCTAGGAGCGCAACGTCCTAAGCAGGCATGAACGAAGTTTCGTTTAGCTGCACGCCCGTGGCAGGAGCGCAGTGTCCTGGGCGAGCAAGCATGCATGATGTGTCAGGCGGCAGCTAGGTGCAGTGGTAAACGCACAGCACTCGTTGGCCCGAGCGTCGTGAACGCAATTTCGTGCAGGATTTTCATGTAGATTCGTGCGTCAGGTGATGGAGGCAATGGCCGAAGTGCAACATCCGTGGGTAGTGTTGCACGCTCGTTTCGGGTCTTCTTTTGCATGCCAGGTGGAATTAAAAGAGTGTAGCGCCCACCTACATGCACGCAGCACTCAGAAGGAATTTACACTAGCGGCAGCTACAGGCACGCGGCATCCATCTATAGGAGCGCAGCACCTTGATTTTTTCGCCCGAGGACTCTGGCAGAAAATAGAAAATTTCACTGTGTTTTCTGCAAATGAAACAATGAGCGGGAAAAAAAGGGTTGATGTAGTGTTTTATACCCCTTTTGAAATAATTTAAACTTAAAACCCACTTCTCAAAGGTTCCTTTTGAAATTTTTTCCTTTTGCCAACATTCTTTTGGCATTGTCTTTAAATGTTTTATAAAGCCGCTTTCACCACTGTCTTGTTTTGATCTTGGACAGTTGATTTGATCAATGATGATCCTTTGCTTGCCATGAACACTTATTGATTGATTTAAAATCATTTTTACTTCTATATCCTTTGAAACAAACCTGTGACTATTTATTTGTGAGAAAATAGAGTCTTGAGTTGATGCTCTGTTTCTGTCAGTGAAATGGCGCATAATGCCTCAAAATCCCTTTCTTTGACCTTTTTAGACCTCAGAATTTGTCCTTTGATCTAGTGGGGTTGATGCCCTTTTTTCCCAATCTTAGAAGATAGTTAGGAATTCCCTTTCCTCGAAACCCTCTTCTGTTGATGAAGGAGGTTCTCTTTGCCACTTACCATGCCTATTTGTTCATTATCCCAATTGTAAGTTTTTAGGGATATTTAGTAAGACAAACAAAGTTGTCTTCAGAGTATTCAAAAGAAAATATGCATTTGAATTCATTTCTTACACCCAATAAAGTCTGCAATGCTTATTTGGAGGGTTGGAGGAAATTATTTAACCTTTGTAACCAAAATAATTTTCCACTGTTTGGTAAAATCAGTCATGTATTTGCATTCTCAACAAAAACACACCTATTGTTTTCTTCATGAGGTTGTGAGTGTTTTTCTTGATGCTAGTCTTACTCTTTTATTCACCTCATGGCTTATCTGATAGTTTTCTTGGTCTTTTTGCAAGAATGTGGCAAAGGGTAGCTGACCCTATACCAGCTTCATGCTTAAGGCCAAAATTCCCTTCAATGAACACTTTCACTGTTTGAGCAAAGTTGCTTATGTGCCACTGACCTTTTGATGGGCAGTGCTTCATATCATTTTATCATAATATTATGATTCTCCTATAGCCTTCAGCTTTTTGTACCTATTTATCAACTGTAGATGTCTTCATTAGTTCTTTAGATCTCCTTCCATGCCTTTGTTTTGTTGTTTTACCAATTACCAAGCATTCCTGCAAAAATGCTTGGATATGTTATATTGTTCTTCTGTGGGCTTCTTGTTGGATCAAGAGGGTTCCTTTGGAGGTTTCTTAAGTACATATTTAGGTAATGATAAACCTCAACTCTGTGTTCTCTTGAATTTACCTTTGAATTCCTATGGAAGTAATGGAATGAGAACCATGATAGTGCACTGACCTAAGAAAACCTATTTGACTTATTTGCAAGGTTTTAGAATGGGTTTTCTAACTGAAAGTTTGAATTAGGGTTTTGAATGAAGATACAAGGTTTTGACACTCTACTTATGCACCACCATCCTAAACAACTAGACAATTTTGCTTTGCTTCAAAGGGTTTTTTAGACAGGACCTTTGAAAACACCATTGCTTGAGGCACATGGTGAATAGGGGAAAATGTTTGGTTGACTTGGCGAGACAAGGGGTGAGAAATAGAAGGCTTACGAAAAATGAGATAGAGGGTTATAGGCAAGGGTGAAAAATATAGAGAGAGTGAGGGACACTAGTCTGGGATGGGGTTTTATCTGGATAAACAGATTGGCCATGCTTGAACAGAGAGGAGGGATAGTGGAAAGTTTCTCTTTGAGGAGATTTATAGAAGACACAATGATTCTTGAATTTTGATTTCTAGAAATCTGAGACAAAGCCTTTAGTCATCTAAAACAGGTGAAAATTACTGATGACTAACAGTGGCTCCACTTGGGGAGGGCAGCTCCTTTTCAGGAGGTGTCCAAAATTTCAGATCTTTGGTTCATCCATTGGGCAGATTCTCTCTTTTCTTTTGTTGATGCTTTCCTTGAAGTAGTAATTTTTAAAATCTAAAAGCATGAGTAGCTCAACTTCACCTTTACCTACCCAACCTACTTGCCTAACATTTTTTCTTCCTTGGGTGCACTTGAACTGGCAAACCCATTGACATTTTATTTTGAAAATGGAAACAAACTATCTACTTTTACACTTATCTCTTTCGGGAGTTTAGATTGAGTTGTTGAACTCCTTTGATTCTCTACCTATTCTACTCAACTGTCAAGGTTAAATTGTTTGACAGGATTTATTCACTAAGCTGAAAACATGAAATTGAAAACATGACTAAATCAGGATTAGACAATCTGATTTATCATGGGTTTGTGGCATAAAAACAAGCTGCACATAAATGTTATTTTTGTACAAAATAAGACTAGAAATATGAGGGCTAAGATGCATAGTTTTCTATTCATCCCTATTTTTCTCCTTGGTTCTGTTTTGAGCATGTGGAACCAGTATATTTCTTTTCCTAATCTATTTTCTTTGACAAGTCAAGCTTGAATAATTTGACCAGCATTATTTTCACTAACTTATCAGCCATAAATTTAAAGCATGTTCAACTATGATTAGGTTAGATAGTTGAACAAGACATCATTTCGTACTAGTAGTGGCATTTAGACTCACACACTTTCAGTATTACTATTTTTTGGGTATGGGGTTGTACCTTTCTTAGAATCTGCCCTCTTTTTCTACTTTTCCTATGTTTTTGTGTTTTTCTCTATTTGACTTTTTCTTCAAACAATGGTATGTACAATGACTGAAAATTTAAAACTAGGAATCTTTGCAGCAATGATACTTGAGCATCCTATCTTTAAAATGATCTCCTTGTACTCTTTGTCCATTCAGTTTTTGGGAAAAAAAATCATAGTTGCTTTCACTTGCAAACATGGCATAAGGATTTTTCCAAAGATCTTTAAACAACTCATGTTCTACTTGATGCTTCTCTTTATACTCTTGATTCCCATACCTGTTTCTGTTACAGATTTTCTTTAGTTAGAACAGGTATTCTTTATCATTTTTAAAACAAATGAGGATGTCATCAAGCTAAACCATAGTAAAGAAATTTAAAACTAGAAACATAGTTCTTTGGAAGGTGTCTCTGGTGTTCTGTGGATCGAGAAGCATCGGTTTAAACTTGAAGTTGCTTCCTGTGAATTTGAAAAATATTTGAGCTGATTGTTTTGAAGTGGTATCATCTGATGGTAACCTGAAACACTATTATTCAATGACATATGGTTAGAAACCCCTAGCTTTTGTGAAGTATGATCTATTCTGGAAAAAATATATCTGTTCCATTGGAAGGGTTTCTCCTGGTACCTAAAATCTATAGAAAACCTATGTCATTTTTCCTTCTTTCTAAGTGAACTCAAATGCTCAAAAAAATTTTGATTCTTTTTGAAAGGAAGGCTTTTTAGACCAATGGCTGTGTTACAAGGTTTTAGACTAACCTGCCTACACACATAAGTATTCTGAATTTTTTTGCACAATCTTGTATTCCTTTGTTTTGTGTGTAGTGCTAAAATTTTAGACAACTTAATTATTTCAGGCTTCTTAAGTTTACCCATGCTATCCTCCTCTATAACAACTTTAGCAAAAATTTATTTGGGATTTGTAACAATATTTGTGAAAATTGGTAATTGTTCTGAAAAGGAAAATTTCTCGAATGATGAAGTATCTAGGTAAGGTAGAAACATCAGACTGTCTTGTTCCAGATTCCCAAATATTTGTGTTTTGTGGGGTTGTCTCATTTTTTCCGGATGAGAAAAAGGAAGAGGTTGTGTTCCTGTGACTTGTTTTTCTTTTGAGCAACCTGTTCCCTTTTCTAAGCTGATTTTTGTTTCTAAGATTTCATTTGCAATTTGCAAGACATCAATTTCAATTTTATTGTCGTGCGGTGTTTCAGGATTGTGATAGTTTTGACTATTGAACTCATCATAGAGGAAGTGATCTTATTTTTGTAATGTGCCTTTGTAATGTGTCTGAGTTTTTTTTTCTTGGAGTTGTCTTGGTTTTTCTTACTCCTAAGATCATATCGCCTATGGACTTCCATTATGGCATTTTCTAATCCCAATTTGTGATCTTCGGAATCTTCATAGCTTATTTCATCTTGGTTTGAGGAAAAAAAAACTTGTTCTTATTCCATGAGAAAAACCTCGCCCTCACTATCAGAGCCTATTAAGTTTAGATGATTCTCATCTGGTTGTTCAATATCTCTTTCCCCTTCATCAGCACAGTTATCTTGGAAGGGTGGCCTGATTTGTTGATCATTTTCCCTTGTTCTGTTTTGGAGCGGGTCTCTTCTAAAGTTTTGATTCTGGTTTCTGTTTTGGGGATTTGTTTTGTTGTCCCTAGATGGTGTTCTTTCGTTTATGCTTGTTTTTCCCATCATTATTTCCATGGTCCTAAGAAGGTTTTCCATATTGGAATCAAATGAGGAGGTGTAGGGCATGGTGTCGTCTTTGTATGTTACCCTCTTCTCTGATCTTAGCCTAGCCCTTTTTTCAATTAATTTGGCCTCTACACATATAGATCCTTTTTGCATGTCTTCTAAAGTAAGGGGCTCTCTTTCTCTTAGTTGATAGGCCATGTCAGGGTCAAAACCCTCCAAGAATTTAGCTAAGGCTAGGCCTAATTTGGGTTTCATGTTCGGTGGTAGCGCATTGTAAACACTATTGAACCTAGTGCAATAGTCTTGGACACTTTCTCCCGTGTTTCTTTTGAGGTTGCTATATTCCGAGAGGATTTGAAGAGGATTTTTCTTGATTTCCCATTTCTTTATGAAAGTTTGGCAAAGGGAAGGGAGATCATGAATACTATTGGGAGTTAGGCTTTTGATCCATTTCTTAGCTTGTCCTCCTAGGCTTTGGGCGAACATTCTCATTTTCATGGTTTCCTCTTCTAATTCCATGTAGTCAAAAGCATCATTCATTCTATCTACATGATGCCGGGCAGTAGTGGATTCAGCCCCTGTGAAGTGTGGGATTCTGGATTGGTAATAATTTGGAAAAGGTACCAAAGGTTGTGGTAACACAAGGGGCGCATACCATGCTGCCATGGTGGGAGCTAATGGTGGATTTACAAGCGGAGGATTTGTGCTATGAGATGGAGTGGTTTGCACAGTGGTGGTCTGAATGGGTGTGGCAGAAGTAATTGGACCAGTAAACTGATTTTGAGCACACTTGGAGTGGAAATAGCCGAAGTGATGGAGAAGTTGTAGATCAGGTGGTGTGGAAGGAGAAGCTTCTCTGCTAGGACTCTTCTGCAAGTTTATGGGCTCAAGATCGGTATGGTCGATTTTATTTTTTGACTTGGTTCTGAAAAGGTTTCTAGTATGGTGCAAGTCAAACTAGGGGTCTTGCAATGTTGTAATATGTTCAAGTACAAATCTTGCTCTATGAATGATCCTGTAAGTAGCTAAGTTTCCAGTTTCAGAAGTTTTCCACAAAATTATTTCTGGGTCATCAACTATAGTAGGAGGGTTTAGGTCCAGATGAGATCTGGTATTGATTCTTCGCAGAGCCAGTTTTAAAATTCAAAATTTAGAGAGGCTGAAATTTTATGACTGCTTTTGGAAGGCTGACCTCTCTAGGCGCTATCAAACTCACATTATGTGTGACTAAGGTTCTAGATTTCCTAAGGTTGTTTGTATGCAGTCCTACAGGAGTCTATAGATACTCTAGCAAAATTTAGAAGGCCTACTAGAGGCTAGTGGAGTCGCGAGGTGGATATTTTGGTTGTTTTGAAGATAAGTGTCTATGGTCCACCACAATTACTGACAAAAAGCCAATCTAGAAATGTTTTGGGGTTTTTTCTAAGTTTCTATATGTAGCCCAAACGGTTTGTAAGAGTGTCCTATAGCTAAGTCATCAATTTGCTAGGATGATGAAAAAAAACTAGTTTCTACTCTTAGTCTATTAGTTAAGTTTTTATGATTTGACGAAGGTTTATGAAGTCCTAAGGGATACTTAGTTTTTCACTGAAATCAGAGGTTGCATCATGATCACCATTTTGTTAGTGAGCGGTGGGATAAATCCACAAGATAGTATTCTTAAGGGCTTCTGAAATGTTAGGGAAGTCTAAGTTTGTTTCTTACTCAGAGTCCCACCATGATCACCATTATGTTAGTGTGGCGATGAGGTGGCGGATGAATCACCAGATACTATCAATCAAACTTGAGGGTCTAAAGAGTCTTAAGAGGTTTTCAGGCAATTATATACTTAGAAGATCCCACTGTGATCGCCATTATGTTAAGGTCCCGTGAGTTGGCATATCAACTACACCAAATGACAAGGTAACGTCAGACCAGTATTTGGAGTCCTTGGACCTAGCCTTCCTGGACTTAGAGAGGGCTCTCTCTATTGTGCGAAGGATGTGAACTTGTTTTCTTTGGATGATTGATTTTAGGCTAGTTGTTAAGTGTAATTTGTTTGTTTGTTTTGGGTTGGGGTAAGATGACTAAGTAGGATCGGTGGAAATGAGAGGTTGTCAAATCAATAGGGCTATTGGGTCAAATGAAGTCTAGGGTGTCTAAATGATGAAGCAGAGTGTATTGTAGGGCCGATTTAGCAAGGTTAATGGATCCTTTAGGTGATGTGTTTGTTGGGGTTCCCATGTTTTGGCCAAATTGGCAAGACCAAAATATGAGACAACATCAGAACCACTTTCAGACCTTAGGATCTAGCCCTCCTGGGTCCAGAGAGGGATATCTCTATATAAACAAAGTTTTTATGTCTTTGAAGTTCAAGTGTTAAGATATTATGCTAGTTATGGGCACAAGGTTTGTTTGCTTGAATTGTTTGTTTGGTTGTTGGGAATCAGGAAAGAAGGGTTTCAGTATGAGACAAGGCTGAGAAAAGAGGGTCTAGGGAAAAGGAGATATAATTCAGAGAACATTCAAGACCATTGGGCAATGGAGTCAGGAAAGGGTTTACTTGCTATTCAATATGCAGGCTTTCAGTTGGGCTAGTCATCTAAAGCATTGGATCTTAGAGATGATAGTGCAGTTTGAAAAGGTAAGAGAGAAGGTGAAAGCAAGGAAACCTCCAAGGTGACCCTTTAGGAATCAGATCTAGGGACAGGACATGCCATTGGACAACCTGTGATCTAAAATCTAAAGGGTTAACTCTTCAGACAAGGAAACATAAAAGATCTAAACACAAAGGTGAAAACCTGAGATCAGAGAGAGACTTTGAACTCTCAATGCTTTGGCATCCAGCTTAAGGGAACTTAGAAAGGTTTAATTAATTGAAAAAGATCCTAGTGAGATAGAGACACAGTTCTAAAACTCCCAATATCCCAATTCATTCAATTAAATCCTAACAAGAACATCTAAGGACAGATTTCATTAATTCATACATCAGCTAGCAATATATGAGACCACTACACTGGTTAAATTAACTTGAAATCAATCCTCAGATAACACATACAACAGAAAACATTTAAGGCAGGGAGAGCAGAAACATAGGGTACCTAACAAGGGTAAATCCTATGCCATATTTCTGATGCATGCCAGAAGAAAGGAAATGAAATGAACTACAAGGTAAACAAATACAGAGATAGAAAAACATCATCGCTGCTTTAGATCAGGATCCAAAGAAATGTGCTTGTCATATTAAAGAGCAACACCAGTCATGTACAACATTGCTAACAGCTTGATATTCAGCCTGAAAACATCTTCCTCAGCCTATCTTACAACTTTACACAGAGACTATGTCTCAAAAGAAAACATCTTGCATTTCTCAGATATCCAATCAACAACCCTTACAATGAGTTTCTTCATGAAATTTATAGCTGAAAGAGGAGCAGAGGAGGTAGGTGGAAAACTAAATGTAGCATTAAACTCAGAAGAGGAAGAAGGCTGAGGCCCCATTCTGTTTTAAATTCTAGGCATTTATCTTCAGTACTCTTTGGATGAAAGAGTGGTCTTCGTCAGTTTGCAATTTACTCCAGGTATGCCTCTGATGTACTTGTTGTAGCACTCTGGTGAATTAAACAAAAAGGTAGAATAATGATGCTAGGGTCTGCCATACTATGAAAAAAATGCGTTGATAGCATCAGGACTGTTGTTAGGGTAGAAAATCTCTCTAGGACACGGCATAGAATGAAAACTGTATGGGCACTCTGTCCTTTCGTGGATAGGAACATTCTGCTGATGGTGACACTGATATATATCGTTTCATGTGACCTAGGCCTTCTGTGTGATTTATGAGGTCTTCAATCTAGTACCTTTCCTTTAAATTATTGGATTAAGGCTCAAAATCTTCAATTACAGGCCTTAATTTCTCTGCTTTTTTACTGATACACTCTACTGTTCCATGATTGCCTCTGTCCGCGAAGTTTGAACTATAAATGATGTTGGGGAGTTTTGCATGGTTGAATTTTGTACCTTTAATGAACATTACGTCCTCCACACCTCCTCGGGCCTTTCTCTGTATTCTGTGCCATAATAATGACGCCTATAAACCATGGCGTTTTCCGCCTGCCTGTAACCCTGCAAAACACATAAACACATTAGGAAAACCATGCATGGCGAGGATGGATGCAGCGATGATAATGAGGATGGCAGTGCAGCCTAGTGAAATGGTGGAAAAGTGTAGGATGAGGGTAGGAAATGCAGCGAAATGGTGAAAAATGGCCTAGTGAAAGTTCGTGGAATGCAGAAAAATTTAAACGTAAACAATGGACATTTGACCTTTGAATGAAATATAAAGGGGACGGACGAAAATACGATGAAGACACGTGGAATGGGTGACATGGTGGGAGCCAGTCAATGGCAGGGCATGCGTTTAATTCTAGCCGTCCAATCTCAGGAGGAGATCGACGATGGAAAATGCGTCAGAGGGTGACAGATGGTGGGCCAGGGGTCCCTTTTGCCTTGGATTAACTCACGTGCAACTTTGTGGCGCGATCACCGTTAGATGGACAGCTCCAGATCGGACAGTGTACACGCATATCGCGCCGGGTCCACCACGGAAATTTAATGTGCGATGAGGGCGGTTTTTAAACAGTGCTCGGTGCCACGTGTCATGCGGTGAATGGCATCACTGCGAAATGAAAAAAACCGCCCACCTTCTAGAGGTGGTGCGATAAAAACCGTCGGTTTTTTAACAGTGTTTGGAGCCACGACCACCCGGGCGGGTGAAATATGGACCGTCGATCTGCGGATCAGATCGACAGTTGTGATGCAGTCAGAGGGGTGAACGGGGGGGGCCCACGGACGTTATATAATCTGCGAAGACCGTCCGATCTGTACAAATCGACGATTAAAAATGCTCCCGATACACATTTGCAATAAGCGCTCTTCGGGCTAGTGCCAAGTTCTAGTGCCCAGGTCACGTGGGGAAAACGATTTTGGGGGCTGACCGAAGGGGGCTAGGACTAATATATGTTCAAATATGGGTTTTTGCCCCTTTTTAATGCAATTTGAGGCTAGAAAGGGGTAACGATTAAGGAAAAAAGGGGGAATTAGACCAAACAAGGGGTGTGTGTAGGATTTAAAGGGAAAATGGGTGGTTTAGGGGATTTTGAGAGGGATTTCTGGGGTAAAAAGGGAGGCTTTGAAAAAGGGGAAAAAGGGATGAAATGGAGAATTTTGCAGGGGTACAAGGGGCAAATGAAGGCCTTTTGGAGCACAATTTTTCACAATCAGTGAGGCTTATTGACTTAGGAACAGCAGAGGAAAATAATCAAAGGGCAGAGGCATGAAAGAGCTTTACAAGATGATATGTTTTCAGGAGAAATGCATTCCTTGAAGGCTCATAAAACACATTAGCCCCTGCTTGCTTGTCAAAAAATTCATAGGGGGCTAACAGTGGCTCCACATGGGGATGGCTTCTTCTTGAAGGAGTCAAGAATTCAGAAAATAAATCTTTGGAGTAGGCCAGATGCCTTGTTTCTTGACCCATCCATTTTCTTTCTTGGATCAACTGCCACAAATTCTGAAGACATCAAAATATCAGAACCATCCTCCCAAACAATCTACCTACCCATCCTACAATCCTAGAATTTTTTCTTCCAGGGTGCATTTGGACTTGCAGACCCTTTACATCATTTATTTTTATAAACAGGAAAATAAACCTATTCTATTTCTACCCTTATTACTCCATGAGACCAGATTAAACTGTTGGCCTCACATGTTTCTCTACCTAATCTAATATCTGTTGGGATTAAACTGTCCAGCAGATTTCTTCTCTATATTCTACAACAGAAATTTAAAAACAGTCAAACTAGGATTAGACAGTCTAGTTTGCTATGGATCCAAGGCATAAAGACAGTTGCACATGGACAGAAACTTGCAGAAAACTGAAAACAAAATCTTGAAGGCTTGAAAACTTAAAACTTTGAAGCATCCTTCTTTTCTTTGTGACTCAAGTTTTGAGCTTGTTAGAGTCACTTTCTCTTCTTCACTTAAGCTCTGGTTTTGGGCATGTTAGAGCTGATCCTTCTTCTTAATTTGCTGGTTCAGATTTTGAGCATGTTAGAACCAGCTGTTTTATTTCTTTGGCTCAGGTTTTGAGCATATTAGAGCCAATATTTTTGCACTTCAGAGGTTCATGTTTTGAGCATGTCTGAACCTCTCCTTTCTCTTTTTTGAAACATTTTCTCTTTTTATTTGAAAACATAACACAACAATGGTATTTACAATGGAAATGGAAACTGAAAATTGGAAATCAGCAGAAGTAGTGTTTGAGCATCCTGCCATTGACAGGACCCCCAAATAGCTCTGTACCATCTAATTCTTGTAGAAAAAAGGCATTTGGACCCACAGTGGCCTGGATGATGTATGGACCCTGCCACAAACTGTCAAATTTTCCATGCTTGCCTTTGTCTTCTCTCCTTGAGTCCCACTTCAGAACTTTATCACCAATTTTGAAGTCACATGCTTTTGTTCTTTTGTCAAACAACTTCTTTATATTTTCTTGAACCTTGATAACTCTGTTATAGACTTCTTCCCTTGTTTGCTGGAGATGAATTGTTTGGTTTATCCTCCTTACCATGCTATCTTCTTCTCTCTGAATTTCTTGGACAAGTTTAATTACTGGTACCCCAAGGCTGGTAGGAAAAACTGATTCTGTTCCATAAACAAGCTGATATGGTGACAAGCCAATGGATTTCTTCGTTGTAAGCCTGTCAGCCCACAAAGCATGCACTAACTTATTATGCCATGACTTTTTATTCTCTTCAAGCAGTTTTTTGATGATGGTTACCAATCTCTTGTTTGAAGATTCGGCTAACCCATTACCTTGTGGGTAATAAGCAGTTGAATGACCAAGTGCTATTTTATACCTGTGACAAAAATCAATCATTTTATTGGATCCAAACGCAGCAGCATTATCAGTGATTATTTTTCTTGGGCAGCCAAACCGAGAGAGGATGTGGTCTTCTACGAACCTAATGATGACTGAATCTGTGGCATTCCTAGTAGGTATGGCCTCTATCCACTTGGTGAAGTAATATGTGGCTATTAAGATCCATTTGTGTTTTTCAGAAGAAGCAGGGTGTATTTCTCCTATGAAATCTAGGCCCCATTACATAAAGGGACCTTCAGCAATGATGGGTTGTAGAGGTAAAGGTAGGAGCTTTCTTTTGCCTTTGAAAATCTGGCATTTATTGCAGGCAATTATCATATTATGGATGTCATTGAAAAGTGTAGGCCAATAATAGCCAGCTCTGAGTATTTTATTAGCAGTGGCTTTCCAGTTCAGGTAGCCTCCACACTCTCCTGCATGGAACTCTTGTTTAATCCTTTATGCTTCAGTTTCAGGCAAACATTTAAGTAATAGGCCATTTGTATTTTTCCAGTATAAGCATTCATTCAATATGCAATAGTTTCTGGCTTTTAGTTTTAGGAATCTGGCCTTGGTATTTGATAGTTCAGGAGGGGTGTTACACCATTTTTCGGTCATCTAACCCATTATCGTTAAATGAACCCAAGTACACCATGTAAGACCAATTTTACCCCAAGTAAAATTGCTTTCACCACATTTGTTTACATTTCTTGGTCATATTTAACCCAAAACAAGGTAATCAATTAAATAAATCATTATTTATTTAATTATTTCCTAAGAATAAGTTATTTAAATCACTATTTAAATACTATTCCTAGTTAAATTTGACTAAATCATTTTTAAATAATTAAATAAACCATTATTTATTTAATTATATTCCCCTCATCTCCATTAAATAATAAATAAATCATTTATTTATTTGTTATTTATAAATAAAGGAATTGACCCAAGTCAAAAACCCTTTTCCCTCCAACAAATATAATAAAATATTCCTAAAGGGTGATTCTAGAATGTGATTAATAATATTTTATTCATGCACCAAGTTCTAGAACACCCCAATATTTTGTTATAAATAGAAGTGTTTTCCCCATTCATTAGTCACCTCCATTGCATTAGATCACACTAGATCTACTCTTGGTCACCATTTCCATTTGTTTGCATTTTGAACTCCCATTGAGTTCCATGTTTGTTAGGGTTTTCCACATTAACCAAAGAGAGGAATTTTAGATCTGAAACTCTGAGGACTTCCAAGAACCCATCCCACTGAGGAGAACTGGAAAACACCTTTCTTGTTTTCCTCTCAGATGCCCCATTCTTTAATATAATATAAGATTCTTTTTATACATTGTTCTTGTCTCGTTCATTGGATGCATGGAGCTATTTTATATCTTATCTTCTTAATATCTTTTATGCTTAGATCTAATTTTTATGCAGAAAACTTAAGGATATTTTTCAGCCATACTTGATGTTAGGGCTACTTGATATGCATAGCTAAAGTGATCTTTTACGACGAAAGAATCATACTAACAATTGGCGACTCCACATGGGTTTTCTTTTGCGACCGTTGTCGCTTTATATATTCATGCATATCTAGCTGTTTCAGACCCTAGGGTTTCTCTTCAATTTTATATTTTTCCTATTTTTATGGTGCTTTTCACCTCTAAAACCCTCAAACATTCAAATTTTTAACTTCCGTGTGTTTCTGGCCCTATTGCGCAGGTGACCGACATCAGCTGCAGCTGAGACGAAATTTTTTTCTGAAATCTGCCGCCGAGAGTGCCGGAAGTGCAGGTCGCACTTTTTGGCCCAAAAACTGCGTCCTGGGTACCGGAAAACAACCCAAAAACTGCGACCTGAGCGAAAAACAGGTCAAAAACTGCGACCTGGACTTTTTTCTGGAATTTTTCTGAAATTTTTCTGGGTTTTGTCTGAACCTCTGTCAGGGTTGTCTGACCTCCGTCTCCACCCATTTAGACCTTTTCTTGCTCTGTTTTACTCAACTAAGTGGGAATCTAGCCCCCTAGGGCTTGAGTACCCTCCACTTGTTGTGCAACATTTTTAGCTACTGTAAGTGTCTAAATTTTCAGAGTTTCAGCCATTTCTTTTACAGATCTGATACCTCCTCTTCAGATCCCTTTAAGCTCAGCTACTTTCCCTTTAAAATCACCTCTTATAGTTTTGTTTGGGTTTGTCTTTAGGGTCACCTCCTTTTCCCTACTGCCTTTTAGTTGTTTCCCTCCTCTTTTGTAACAACCTTGCCTCTGCCTCTTTGTTGTTTTTTGCACCTCTTTTCAGCAAATTTCTCCTTTAGATCCCTATCCCTCCCGACCTTAGATCTATTGGCCTCTTTTTAGCATGTTTTGATTAGATTTTTTTTCCCTCTTATAGACTAGTTTTGAGAGACCCGCCTTCATGGGTTAGATTGATGCATTGTTAGCTGTTAATTTTCCGTTATTTCCGTCTTATTTACCGCAGATTTATTTTCAGTTATGCAGCACACTTTTTCTTTTACTCTCAAAATGTCTGGGTTTAAAAATTAAAATTAACGCACACCACACACCGACCCTAAGTGAAAAAGAGCCTGGTTAACACTGCCTAGCACGGACTTTAAAATCAATTGACACCGCACCTCTCTGCCCTTGTTTCGACCTTGACCTCACTTGATCTTGCACCTCCCTACCTTTGTCAGATCTTCTTCTTCCCGTCATCATTGCAAGGCGTTTATCCCAAAGACTTCTTGGCCTTCACCCTCAGTTTTCGGATGGTTGACTTCCTCCTTCCCATCATCGTCAAGTTAGCCCTCCCCCGAGTCTGCACTCAGACTCACTTTCTAATTCTTTGGTTCCTCCCCCTACTTTTTGTTCTTCCTGTTACCTTCACCATGTCTGGTCCAGGGCCTAACACTAGTGGCAACCCCGGCCCTAATGTTGGGACTATTACTAGCAGAACTGCCACAGGCACTCCCTCGACTGCTCCCTTGCTCCCCTTCATGGCAAGCCTCAGTCTTCCTGATTTCAATCAGTTAATCAATGATCCTATCTGCCACGATGTTAGTTGGCCTGCTATGCCAACCAAGCTCCCCTCCAACATTCCCAAGTTCGAAGGCCTTGCTGGAGAGGATCCCTCCAACCATATCCGATCTTTCCACATGTGGTGTTCCTCCCATTCCATTACTGATGATTCCATCCGTCTTAGATTGTTCCAACGTATGCTTACAGGCGAAGCTTCTAAGTGGTATGTTGATCAGCCCACTTCCTCTCATACCACCTTTGCGACTCTTGCCCGGGCTTTTTTATATTACTTCCAGCTTCCCCTTCGTTATGACACTGGTATCGAACTTTTGACTTCTTTCCGTCAATCATCTACGACCTGCCTATCCGATCATGTCCAGGAATGGCGGAGAAGAAAGAACCTATGTCAATCTCCTACCTTCGAAGACTGTGTTTACATGGACTGGTTCCTTAGATCTCTCTTGCCACCTATCGGGAAAGATGTCGCATCGCATTTTCCTCAAACCGAAGAAGCTGCCCTCCAAATGGCGTTAAAATATGACCTGATCTACGCTCAGACAGGTTATGTTTATACTGTTCTCCCTGATCTCCCCAGACCCAGTAATGCAAATGCACCAGGGGCACCTCATGCTGCCAACAATATCATTGGAGCTATCTCTCATCCTTCCACTCAACCTCCCATGAGCTATGGTTTTCCTGGGGGAGGGGGCACCACTTCCTGCACTTCTCCCCCTCTCAGTAGCACGCATCCAGGA
This sequence comes from Pinus albicaulis, assembly GCA_034641835.2. Classification (NCBI taxonomy): domain Eukaryota; kingdom Viridiplantae; phylum Streptophyta; class Pinopsida; order Pinales; family Pinaceae; genus Pinus; species Pinus albicaulis. Next base: position 100,025,788 of record CM076581.1, read on the forward strand.
TCTAGCATGCCTCCTCTTTCTTTCCAACCCCCTATTTACCACACTGTTACCCAACCTCATTATCATCCATCTCCACAGCCTAGTGCTCCAACTTCTCCAGCATTAGCACCCCCGCCTCCCTTGTCTTCTCAACCCCCGTAACAGCAGCCACTACCCCCTCATGGGCAGGTGTATGCACAGCAGAGCGTGACCAATCCTTTCCCGCAACAACGCTTCGTGGCTACCCAACCACCTCATGGACCGGTAACCACTCAACCTCCTCCATTTGGTACCTCCGATTACTAGATCCTCATGATGAACTTTGACTAACCTATACCCGTCGACCTTAACCTTCACGCTCAGTCCCGTCCGCACTCCCAGCCTCCTGCTCCATCTATCCCTGAGTCACATTCTTTAGGTTCTACAGAGCCTCTTTCGACAACTAATGGTGCCTTGCATATCCCTCTGCCCAACGTCGAGGTTCATACCAAGATTCCTAAGGGACCATTACGCCGAAATGATATTTCTGACCAAGTTGCCCATTTTTTTAGCATAGTAGATGAGCTAGCCCAATCTCCTGTTGCCATTTCAACACTGGAACTCCTCCAGTCATGCCCCTTCCAAAGAAAAGCTCTACTATCCGCCCTGGGCGTTGTAGATCCAGTAGATGACCAATTGATTGTTTTCAATGCCCATCAGACAGAGTCTCCTCCTCTTCCTGCTTCCGTAGCTTTCCAAATCTCAGTCAAAATATGGAATGCTAACATTTCCCAGTGCATCATTGACGAGGGGGCATCCACCTGTGTAATGTCCGCTTCGGTTTGGAAACAACTCGGATCTCCTGAGATGGCCCCTTCCACAATCACCCTTCATGCGTGGGATGGCCATGCCTCCCAGCCCATTAGCCTCTTCTGTAACTGTCCTATCACCCTTGCGGGCAAGACTGTTTGTGTCGACGTTGAAGTTATCGACGCCCCTCTTGACTATAACATTCTTTTAGGGCGTAGTTACACCTATGCTATGTCTGTCGTCCCATCCGCAGTCCACCACAAGATGTTTTTCCCATATAATGGAAATATTGTCACCATCGAACAGTTGACGTACCATGAACCTAAATCTCAAACTTCCCCTGAGTCCACCATCTCTTCTGTCACCAATAAGCAAACCGTTGATTATTTGACCAGTGTTTCCCCCGGTGTCTACAAAGACTCCTCCTTTCTTGGAACCTTCCTTGGTCTTCCTCCCCCTCCTGTCTCTGATCCCAGCTTAGTGAATGTTTGCATGATGCAATCGTCTCGGGCTGACCTTAAACGGCCCGCTTCGGCTAGTCAGCAACCTCAACCTCAACCTCACCCACCGACACCCGCTCCTAGCCCTTCACCTCAGCCAGCCAGACCTCTTCCTTCTGGCCCTTATCCTATACCTAACAACCATGCTCCCCTCTATCCTCCTGGGTCGGTTCCACCAGGTCTCAACCATCTTGGAGCTACCTCTCCTGGCCACTACCCCACTGGTCAGATACATTTCCTTGCTCCTCCTCCCAGAGTCTCTTCAGTTCCCATCATGGCCACCCTCTCCCTCCCCAATTTGACCCTGAGCATACCCATCTGGTACCTTGACCCTCCAGCCACTACCCCGCCTAGTCAACCCAAACCGTATCCTGCTTTGACCCCGGTCCCCATGACTTCTCCCGCTGCAACAGTGCCTCAGTCACCTCAACAGGAACCACCTCCTGTTGCGACCACTTCGGGTAAGCAGGGTAAAACTTGCAAGGGGGCATCAAAGGCCAAGGCTACCCCAACAAACCCTGCCCCTCCTCGGCCTCCAAATCATACCATTCAGTGTGCCTTGTGTGATGTTGTCATCCATGCCACCCATACCTGTCCTGAATTTCCTCATCTCAAGCCCATGGTTACTGTCGCGTTCCCTAAGTCCACGGTCCCGGAAGCCTTTGCTCCTTCCGCGACTGCAACCAAGAACCCCAAGACTATTCACACCAACCACCCCTATGCTTTGTGTGATCTCCATGGCCATTACACCCACCTTTGTCCCCGCCTCGAAGACTTCCGCTCCTCTCTAGCCGCGGTCCGCCAATTCGAGGCCAAGCGCAACGAGTCCACCTCTCCCCTATTTGGGGGTTTTGCTTTGGCAGAACTACCAGACATGGCTGCTCCCATTGAAATTCCCCCTCCTGATGTCAAGATGATGGAACCTTCGTCCCCCATTTTCTACCTATCATCATCCATGAGACCCTTGGGGAACATTCCCTCTGAATCCTGCCCTGTTATTTCGCTTGAACTTCCTTCAGCGATCACCTTGGGCTCAACATCGATAGATCCTTTATCTGCTTACTCTTCGGTCACCCCTTGTGACAATGCGCATATGAACCTCTCTCCTCATGATGATGAGTTAGGTAGCTTCGCTACGTCAGGTGGTCTTTCTTCCACCAGTCACCCCATCTTCTATCACGATGATGAAATTATGGCAGGAATCATCTCCCCTGACTTTCTCTATTTCCCCTTACATCGAAACCATGCATTTGAACCACATACATCTTGTGGCCATTATATTGCAACCCAATGTTTGGGTAAGGGGGCACCCATATTTGAGAGACCAGGAGAAGTAATTCTCCACAACTCTCCTAGTGTATCTGGTCATGTCAACTCTAGTACCATTATTATTCCACATTTAGAAGAACCTCTAGAGTCCCATATCACTTCAGATCACTCTCGGGATGATACCCCTTATCGTTCCTTCATTTTCCATCCGCAACCCAGTCTCTTAGACATTGTTGTTGACCAACCTATAGGTTTTCCAGAAGAGCATCAGTTCATTATCTCCAAATCCTCTCTTTGGGATAGTGACACCAGGTATGCCAACCCAAAAACTTAAAGTCCATTTTATTCATATATGCAGTACTAAAAGAGATTGGTAATCCTCCATTTCCTTTCTCATACTGCATAACCATAACACAAAAAAATGGCGCATCACATCATTAAAATGTGTTTAGATCCCCCTTAATACATTTTGGCATGACCACAACATGCTTGGGGGCACCTAGGCCCCTCAACCATACAAATCCCAAATCTCAGCCAAAAACAGCACTGAAACCCCCTTTCTCTGACAGGTCACACTTTTCAGGTCATTTCCTGGGATAGGTCGCAGTTTTCTGCCCAGTACCTGCTACCCAGGCCACAGCACAAACCCCAAAAAGTGCGACCTGGCCTGTTGATGAGCTCTAGGTACCTGTTAATTTTTAGTCCCTTGATACTTCACCAGGACCCATTGTGTCCATGAAGTGTCTATTCACCTCTCCTCCAAATCGAATTTCCTCACTTACAACACTTGTACTGGGGGCACCACTTTTCCTCCTTACTTGTCCTTGTTCGTGTTGATTTTCATCATGAGATACCCTATTGTACTCATGTTATTATGGTCCCCCATTGGACCTTTACTGTGTGGCAGCACCATCGAGTCGCCCTTGTTTAGAGCATCCGAGTTGAGTCATCATCGCATTCATGGAATCTATCCCGAGTCCCTTTGTATCCCACTATAGCCCTCCATCCTTCATTGCTCGGTCCCTCTCTCGTGTCGCACATTATGGCCTTCAGTCCCACTGTCCCCTATCCCTCATGATATTGTGTCAGTCGTTGCCAAGCCATTCATGCCCTTTGTGCTCTAACAAGGGAAGTCGTCCATCCGCTACTCAGTATCCCTCATTCCATCATCATCATTAGTGTCTATCTGTTCGTCGCTCTACTATTTTCCCTCGTGCCTTAGTTGGGGTTCCCTTATTGCCTCACCTATGGCGGACCTACTTCTGTCGACATCAGCTCATTTATTCCAGAAGCCAGGTCTAGGGGGCAGTGTACCTTGGTTCGAGCTCTTTTCATCATGATCGTGATCTATACACACTTGATGGTCCAGTGATGCAGCAGCAGCTATTGGTGATACCCGGGTGTGTGTGAGATGTCTCAACCCTCAAGAGGGGGTGGCCCTACAGGTAGCCCCCCACATACCCGGATGACTTCTTCATTCCAACATTTTATGCAGCTCCTCTCATTTGATGATATCGGCCTCAGTCGCTTGCAGCACCTCTTCGATTTCCACGTGTCGGTCCGATTTCGCGAGCCCTTCCCCATGTGTAGGGGGCATTTGGGTGTATTATATCTCATGTACTACCATATTATTGTATAAGTCCTGACAATTATTCCAGGCATCGCCTGTATGTGGGATTCATCATTCTTGATTTTTGGCTCATGATTAGGCCAGCACTGGTTTTTCTACTTCATTCCGTGGTTTTTCGGGCACCTTATTCTTTGTACTATTGTCTCGGCGGGCATAGGTATGCCTCCCCCACCACCTTTCACATTGGTACCACATCATACATTTGAGACTTGTTGCACCTATAAGTCTCGTCTCCTCAGGGTCTAGTCCTCCACCACTTTAGATTACCTTACATTCCTCTCTTTCATTTCTATCTTGCTGTTTAGTGATTCAGTTCTTACAACGTACTTCGGTCATACGATTTTCTCCTAACACTCGTACGTTGGGGGGCAATCTGTTACACCATTTTTTGGTCATCTAACCCATTATCGTTAGATGAACCCAAGTACACCATGTAAGACCAATTTTACCCCAAGTAAAATCGCTTTCACCACATTTTTTTACATTTCTTGGTCATATTTAACCCAAAACAAGGTAATCAATTAAATAAATCATTATTTATTTAATTATTTCCTAATAATAAGTTATTTAAATCACTATTTAAATACTATTCCTAGTTAAATTTGACTAAATCATTTTTAAATAATTAAATAAACCATTATTTATTTAATTATATTCCCCTCATTTCCCTTAAATAATAAATAAATCATTTATTTATTTGTTATTTATAAATAAAGGAATTGACCCAAGTCAAAAAACCTTTTCCCTCCAACAAATATAATAAAATATTCCTAAAGGGTGATTCTAGAATGTGATTAATAATATTTTATTCATGCACCAAGTTCTAGAACACCCCAATATTTTGTTATAAATAGAATGGTTTTCCCCATTCATTAGTCACCTCCATTGCATTAGATCACACTAGATCTACTCTTGGTCACCATTTCCATTTGTTTGCATTTTGAACTCCCATTGAGTTCCATGTTTGTTAAGGTTTTCCACATTAACCAAAGAGAGGAATTTTAGATCTGAAACACCGAGGACTTCCAAGAACCCATCCCACTGAGGAGAACTGGAAAACACCTTTCTTGTTTTCCTCTCAGGTGCCCCATTCTTTAATATAATATAAGATTATTTTTATACATTGTTCTTGTCTTGTTCATTGGATGCATGGAGCCATTTTATATCTTATCTGCTTAATATCTTTTATGCTTAGATCTAATTTTATGCAGAAAACTTAAGGATATTTTGCAGCCATACTTGATGTTAGGGCTACTTGATATGCATAGCTAAAGTGATCTTTTACGACGAAAGAATCATACTAACAAGGGGCATTGAGGTGTGTGAGCACATACAGAATGTCAGAATACCATGGAGAGTTCTGAAACTTCTCCTCAACAGTGGGATTAGGCAATCCTTCCTGCTCATCCAAGGAATCTACCATGTTTATGTTAAGGGCTTGTAAATTTGATTCAGCCATTAGTTGAGCTAAGCCCTGAACTTTGATCATTTTTGTGGGTTTTATCTCAAGGTCATATTCTAATATTACAGCAATCCATTTTCCCCTCTTTCCATCAGGATCCTGGGACAAAATGTCTTTTACCACTATGTTTGGCACAAATGCTATGGTGTTGGAATGCAGTATGTACACCCTAAATTCTTTCAAGGCCTTAACCAAGGCATAGGCCTGTTTTTCCATTATTTTGTATTTCAAGGGTGCATCCCTTAGAGCTTTGTTGAAAAAATAAATGGGTTGTTCCATTCCCTCTATATTTTTCTGCAGTAAAACTGCAGCCACTGTATGCTCAGAGGCAAATGAAAATATCAGGAAATATTTTGAGAATTCAGGGCTGATTAGGACAGGAGCCTGGGCGAGTGCAAGCTTAACCAACTAAAAATATTTCTTAGCCTCAACAGTCCATTTAATTCCTACACCTTTCTTCAACATGTTTCTCATATTCCTGAGGTGTTCAACTAAGTTGGGAATAAACCTCCTTAAGAAGTTAATTTTCCCAATGAAGGACTGTAATTCTTTAATGTTTCTTGGGTGTGTGATTTGTAGTATTCCCTCAACTCTTCATGGATCTATCTTAATTCCCTTCTCAGATATAATGTGGCCAAGGAGCTTACCTTATTGCAGCCCAAATACAGTCTTTTTAGGATTCAATGACAGACCAAACCTTCTACATTTTTCAAACACTTTCCTCAGATGTTTTAGGTGTTCTTCATCAATCTTGGAATAGATTGTTATGTCATCTAGGTAGATGACAATGAAGTGTCCTATTTCATCCGAAAAATCTATGTCCATTACTCTTTAGAAGGTTGTACCAGCATTCATCAGTCCAAAGGGCATTTTTACATACATAAAAGTGCCCCATGGAGTGGTGAAAGCAGTCTTGAGTTGGTCTTCTGGGAGTACTAAAACTTGGTTGTAACCTGAAAAACCATCTAACAGGGAGATCCTTTTTTAGCCTACTACCTTCTGAATAATGTGTTCCATTTTTGGAAAAGGGTAATTGTCTTTAAGTGAGGCTCTATCAAGGTTCTTGAAATCTATGCACAGCCTGATATCACCTGTTTTCTTTCTCACAGCTACAAGATTTGAGACCCAATCAGAGAACCTCACAGGAACTATTATTCCTGCCTCATACATTTTCTTTATTTCCTTTTCCACTGCAGGCAATTGTTTTGGGTTAATTATGTGAAGTTTATGTCTAAAGGGTTTATGATTTTCTTTCAAAGGTATTTTGTGTTGTATAATGTTTGTGTCATAAGCCTTTAAGTCCTCATAGCTCCAGGAAAACACATCAATGAATTCCTTGAATAGGTCAATGTATTTCGTTTTCATGTTTGCATGCAGGGACTTAGCCAATTTAATCATCTTGGGTTTATCTTCAGTGCCTATGTTTCATTCCTCGACATCAGAGTCTAAGTGCTCTATAGTGGGATTTTTTGCTACATCATCAATGTCAAACAGATCTTCTAAAGGTGCCAGACCTCGAGTTATGTTCTTATCTTTGGCCTGCAACACCTCTACTTCCTCACTATCTGTGTTTTCACAAAATTCGTTTGGATTTCCAAGTTGTTCAATTAACATGTTTATTTCTATGTTACAGGGTGTTTTTTCGTTGTCTGGGGGTTCTTCAATTAGACAGCTATCGTCAGATTTCGAGTCTGAATCAAAAAACTCAAACTCGATCTTGCCTACCAGGAAATCTTCAATCTGCTTATCGCCCTCAAAGACCTACCAGTATTTTTCATTATCCAGCACTGCAGGTCTGAATTTGGTCTGAATGATGATTTTTTGGTCACTGAGAGGTTTTTGATATGAACTAGCCATGCAGGCTAATCCATTTGCAATTGTGTTCTAACTCCTAGGGACAAACACCAGTTCGTATTCTACAAAGGTCTTCAATAAATCCATGGCATCATTCCTATATGCTCTCAACCTAGGGTGTTTAGCTATATATTCACCATTTACTTATTTTATGATCAACTCAGAGTCTCCATGCACAGCTATCCTACGGGCTCCTAATTTTTTCAACAAATTCAAGCCTAGGATAAGAGCCTCATACGCTGCGATATTATTTGTACATTTGAAGTGCAGGTTACAGGCATGGCTCTTTGCGTAGTCACTCTCTGTATTGTGTATCCACACTCCTGCTCCTGTAGTTATATTGGTGCATGACCCATCAAAATTAATTTCCCATAAAGGTTTGCTCTCGGGATTAACATCGTTTTGTTTTTGGTGTGGTGTATGAGCTTGTGAACGGTGACTAATCAATTGACTGCATTTTATTTCTTGTTCACTCTGAATTTCATTTTTAGTGCACTGCCCATAGGTTTCTACATTGTTTTCTTCTGAGTCTGGAGTAGCCATTATGTTAAAATCTATAAGCTTTGTTTCATTGTTTGTATCTCTGTTTTTGAATTATGTACCCTCTAAGGATTCATCATTGCAAAGGATGAAGGAGTCAATATCTGTGTGTACAGAGTATAAAGGTGAATTTTCAGGTTTTTCAGGGCTGCTGACCAGGAATCTCATTTGTGCCTCTCTATACAGTCTTCTAAGTTGGCTAAAAACAGGGATTGTGGCATATGCCCCATCCATCTACATTGTACCTTGCAGCTTGGCTCCCCATGATCTCAATAATAACATGCCATACTTAGGTGGCACATATACCACTACAACATCCATAACAATACATTTTGCAGGGATCTGGGTAAGGTTTACACACAGGTCTTTGATTAGGCCCAGGCATTTTACTCTGCTAGATTCAAATGAATATAAATATTTGTAGGGTCGGGTTATCTCTAGGCCTAACCTTTCCATAACTACCTTAGGCATTAGGTTGTGTGATGCCCCAGAGTCATACATTGCATTGTGAAGGATCTTGTCATGGATATTGAGACTGATATAAAAAGGTGGTACTACCCCGTCCTGAAACTTTCCTTCTATATTTGGACCAAACAGAAGGGCTAGTTGATCATCACTCAAATTGACAGTGTCACTGTTTTCCCCTAGATTTAATGCTTTAAAAATTTGGCCTTTATATACATCGTGAGTGGCCAGCTCAGAGAGTGGTATAGAGATTTTAATTTTAGCAATCTCACTCTCCAAATTGAAAGTGGACTGACTCTTTGGAATGTTCAACTTTGTTTTATTAGCCACTGCCTTAGTGGCTCAATCAGTGTGTTGATTCTCATTATGTACAGGGTTAGGAACTGTTCTATCAGGAGCACTAACTGCAGTGCTGGTGCTGCTAGTTGGTTGACTTTGTTTTTCAGTGTTTTGGTTGTCTTTATATTTTTTTTCCCCAGAACGCTCAGCTGCTGATTTGTTACTTTCAGTATTTACTTTAGAATTTTTCTCTGGCCTTTTCTTAATGGTGATCTCAGAATTTTTGGGTTTGGAATTATCTGACTTTTTTCTTCTGAGTTCATACTGTTCTCTGACCTGCATAATGGCATTTTCAAATCCAAGTCTGTAATCCTCAGAGTCTAATCTTTCCTCATCCCATTATGAGGATGAGGGTTGATCTTCCTCTGTGGAACAGTTGTGGATTGATTTTTATATTTCAAACATGTTTATATGTCACCCTTTTCTCAGCTCTCAATCTTGCTTTTTTCTCAATCAGATTAGCCTCTACACTCACTGCTCCTTTTTTCATATCTTCCAATGTGTTGTAATCCCTCTCCCTAAGCTGGTAGGCCATGTCAGCATCAAAACCCTCAGGATATTTCACTAGAGCCATGCCTTGGGGAGGTTTCATGTGTGGAGGGAGAGCATTGTAAACACTGTTAAACCTTGTAGAGTAGTCATGGACACTCTCTCCTACATTTCTTTTTAGGTTCTTGTATTTTGCTAGGATTTGGAGAGGGTTGGCCTTAACTTCCCATTTTTTTATGAAGGCCTGATATAAATCAAGAAGATCTTGGATACTATTAGGAGGTAGGCCTTTGAACCATTTCTTCACATCACCTCCTAGGCTTTGGGCAAAGATTCTCATTTTGACTGTATCATCATCTAATTCCATGTAGTCAAAAGAATCTTCCATCCTATCTACATGGTGTTGAGCTGTGGTAGACTCCTTTGCAGTGAACTGTGGGATCTTTGATTGATAATCATTGGGTAAGGGTACTAGAGGTTGGGGTAAAACCAGAGGTGCATACCAGGCTACCATGATGGTATTTTGATGAGGTGAAGGGTTGGCTTGAGCAGCTGGTATATGGATGACAGGAATACTAGGACCAGCAGAAGTTTGTTGAGCAGATTTAGGGTGGCAGAACCCAAAGTTTTGAATGAAGTGAATATCAGGAGGTGTAGATGGAGGGGTCTCTTTGTCCCTGATGTGTTTACCACTTTGAGGTGGTGAACCAGGAAACTCAAGGTCTGGCTAGTCTAGAGCATTAAATGACCTAGTTCTAGGTAAAATATTTTGAAAATATAGGTCAAAAAATGGGTCTAATAGAGCTGGAAACTCTTCTTGTGTAGAGTTAGCTCTATGGATGTGTCTAGAAATAGCTGGTTTTCTAGATGTAGGAGATTTATTAATGATACTCTCAGGGTTATCAACTATTCCAGGTGGGTTTGGGTTAGGATAAGCTCTTGTGTGAATGGTTCCTGAAGCCAAAATGTTGTTTTAAAACCAAGCAGCTTAACCTCACTTGTTACTTCTATTAAGGCTGATGTTGTTGTGGAGGTTGGTCTCCCAGTGGAGTCTTTTGATCTTTAGGGAAATATGGAGTCACTAGGTGGAAAGTTTAGGATGCTTCTAGGAAGTACACTGTCCACCACAGTGCTTATGTAATGTCCCTTTTCAAGGATATCTTCAAAACACAGCAAACTCTAACCAGAGATGGACTGGAAGGGCATTTACCAGATATTTCACCTCTGAAAGAGGATGAGATCTGGAGGCTACCTGGCCCTTTCCAAACTCTATCTAAGAGTGTGGGAGAAAAAAAAAAAGTGGTATAGAGGTTGATTTGAGAATAGGAGTGTTTAACTGCCAACCTAACCAGAGTTGTAGGTTTATGAGGTTCTTGTGATGTAGTAAGATGGAAAATATTCAGAAGTTCCCCAGTGGAGTCGCCATTATGTTGGGGTTCCCATGTTTTGGCTAGATTGGCAAGACCAAAAGATGAGAAAACATCAGAACCACTTTCATACCTTAGGATCTAGCCCTCCTAGGTCCAGAGAGGGATCTCTCTATATATATAAAAAAATTATGTCTTTGAAGTTCAAGTGTTAAGATATTAGGCTAGTTATGGGCACAAGGTTTGTTTGTTTGATTTGTTTGTTTGGTTGTTGGGAATTAGGAAAGAAGGGTTTCAGTATGAGACAAGGCTTAGCAAAGAGGGTTTAGGGCAAAGGAGATATAATTCAGAGAACATTCAAGACCATTGGGCAATGGAGTCAGGAAAGGGTTTACTTGCTATTCAACATGCAGGCTTTCAGTTGGGCTAGTCATCTAAAGCATTGGATCTTAGAGATGATAGTGTGGTTTGAAAAGGTAAGAGAGAAGGTGAAAGCAATGAAACCTCCAAGGTGACCCTTTAGGAATTGAAGTGGCAAAGTTATGACAGAGTTGGAAGAGTAGTTCATGGAGTTGTATTCAGTTTAACTCAGTTAGACTCAGTTGAGCTAGTTGTATCTAGTCTAACTGAATGATACCCAAATGAGAGTGGAGTGAATTAATTAGTTAATTAATTCACAAATAATAACTCATTAATCAACTGAACAATACATCATTTAACTACAGTGCATGTTAGTTCCAGTGGAGACCCAATGGAGAGATAGGTGAAAGGGCAAGATGGACTATCTGTTGTGACTATAGTGATGCATTGATTGCACCACACACACATTGGAGTTTCCAATGAGGATTGCACAGTCAAATCAAGGGTAATTCAAATTCATTCTGAGCTATTCTTCACCAGGGATTGCGCAGTGGAGGCAAGATAGCAGGAGGGCAGAGATCGGTGCATGGATTTGCAGATTTCTTCTATGTTAGTGTGTGACGATTGATTGTAATAATAGCTTGATGTACTAAGTTTTGTATGAGATTGTTACATGATCTCCATGATACATAATATATGATAGTTGGGTTTTTCAGCTTCAGGCTTTCCCTTTAAACAATTGTGTTATGTGCGATTGTTTTTATTTATGCTTCACATGTGTTTGCAATTAATTTTCCGCAAAATATTAACAATGGAATGATTCTATATTTATCAAGAAGTTAAATATTGTGAGATCAGGGGAATCTAGATGTATGGATGCTTAGTGTATACTAATTTCTACATGATGTATGAGGTGAACATTAAGTTTGGGAAAAACTAAGATGTCTTAAACATATATAGTCTGAAAGCAATAATTCATGAGGTAGGGAAAACCATTAATCTCTATGAACAATACTCAAACTGATAAACATACAAGATGAACAATTCAGTGGTACATAGAAGCATTAGAACTCCTAACTTTAGAAATACACCTTCAATCTTTGGAGAAAACACATAAGATAAACAAAAAATTCAATATATGGAGAGGGAACTCCTAAAGAGAATATATCAAACTATCAGGAACTCTGAAACAAGTTGATGAGCATGGCAAAGGGAAAGATCGAAACGAGACCGCTTTGTATTAGCATAATCAATCAGTATTCCATAGAAAAGATTCACAATAAGTTTTTGAAAACTTTAAATAAGCAGGGCATACCATGAATCATATTTATAAGCTAACACACTAATAATTCATGAAACAAAGAACAAGTTTTAGTGGGCCTAAGGAGCAATCAAGAATTCCTTAGGATGACTAAAAGAAGAAAACATCAAAACTATAGAAAATAGGAGGTTTGAGGTGCTTCCATGAGCGTATCTCAAACTATACTTTTCTGATCTATAGAAAATAAGAAGACTTAAACACAATGAGGACAATAAAACATTAACAAGTTATAAAAACATCACCATTCACCGAGCTATGGAATCCTGCAATCAAACCTCTCCAACATCAAGCCACACAAGCCATTCATTCACTTCATAAAACCAAATATCTTCTACAAGCTCATAAACCATGTATTTCTCTATAACACATCAATTCCCAACTGTTTACAATGAATCCTCATGGCTTATATAACAAGCAAGGAGGAAGAGAGCTCACTAGAGCATCTTGAAGCCTATTGGCCAAAAAAAAAATCCTAACTTGTCCTTGAGGCCCTATAAGGTCCAAGGCACAAAATATCTTCCAAAATTTCATTTCCAGACTAAAATAGAAAAAATATTGACTTTTAGGCTCTGACATACATGATGAAACTTTCTTAACGCACATTTTCTTAGTTACACACAGGAACGCAACATACTGTCTCAAAAACTTGAAAATTTTCTAGGAGCGCAGCACCAAAAAAGGTCTTTTTGCAACAGAGTTTTGGAGGCCTTCCCGATGTCGGAAAAGGCTCCGTGATGGCCCTTTGGAAAGCTGTGGATGTCTACTTTCGAAATATACCTTTTTTTCCTCAATATAACCTCTACAAGTTTCCCAAAAGGTGGGAAAAATCCAAAGCTTCCAGGAGAACAACACCTGCTCAAAAAAGAGGGCAGAAAAGTGAAACAATGAGTTTTTTTGACCCTTTTGGGGGACCAAAACAACTCTAATTGAGCTGAAATTTGGTGAGCATACTCCTATCCTGATGGGGAATAAAAAAATGTAAGCTTCTCCCTCTGAAAATGCCCTAGGAAAAAGCAGAGCACAGGGGGTGCTGTGTTCTTAGGCTTGAAATTTTGCAAAAAACAAAAACTTGTTCAATTCTCCTCAAATTTGGTATGTAGGTGCCTCAAGGGTCCTTAGAGACCTGTAGAGAAACTTGGGCCAAAATACCAACCCTAGCTTGGTCTTTTTCATCATTTGGTTCCGGGCCCTTATTTTGGGTAGTTTTGAGCTTTTGTCTTGCAAAGTGATTTCTCCGTTTATAATGCTCAGTCATCCTCCTTTGCAAGCTCAAGTCTTTGTTGGCCTTCTCCCGTTTGGCCTCTAGATGTAGATTGGCTCTCTCAAGCCATGCTTCCCTGTTATGCTCAATTTCCATGGCAAGGATTTCGGTGAGGGGAAATTGTTGTGCTTGGGCTGATTCTTCCTCTCTTTTCTTTGCCAATGCTCTCCTAAGATCCATAGTCTTAGGTCTCTTTCTATCTTGCACCTCTTCCTCATCATCTTCCTCATAGGCGCCCGTGTATTCCTCCAACTGCACTTGTGACCTTTGAGCTTCTTTCCTATATTTGAGCACCCTTCTTTCATAGATGGCTAGTTGGCCACTCATTTTTTTTTTCTGCATTTGTAGGAAGTGAATGAGATCTTTTGATCTCTCTAACTTAGCCTCCAAGTCCTTAATCTGTGCATTCTGTTCTTGTAGAAGGGAATTCACTATCCTGGTTTCATTTTCCTCGTCACTGTTTATGTGAATGAGTTCAAATTCTCTTTCTTCCTCATGATTGTCCTCTTCCTTATTTAGTTGTTGTTTACCTTTGTCCTTCACTGGTTTTGAGGAGGATTGCATGGCCCCTTGCCTTTTGGAGGTAGCAAACACATGCCTCCTTCCTTTTTGATAAGTGATGGTGAAAGGTGCCATAAGTTTCACTTGAAAAATTTGGTCACTAATGACATTGAGACTGTTTTCTTCTTCATGGATGATTTTTGTGTGAGTGTCCTTCTTGCCTTGCTCTTGGCTATCCTTTTGATAAGCATCATCAACCTCTTTCAAGCTTTCCTTGCTGCCAAGACCTTCAAGACTACCATGCTCTATTTTTTCACTTTTAGAGGCACCTATGTTGGTCATTTCTTTACTTTCATGACTGTCCTCCTTTTGATATTTTGGTCCACTCTCTTTATTGTCGATATCATTCTTTATATCACTGTTAGCACTGTTTGTAGGGTCATTTATTTGGGCACCTTTATTGGTCTTCTTATCACTATGAGAAACATTCTCTTATTCATTAAATGAGTTCATTTGATTGATTTCCTCTTCACTGCCTTGCTTATTTTCTTCATTACTTGGCCCTTTGTCACCATTTCCTCACCTATTGAAAACAAATTTAAACCTTGTCTATTGGCTTCCTGTGCCATTGTTGTCACTGTCATTATTTCTTTCTTCATTTCTTTCATATGTCTCCTCTCCACTGTCTGCATTTGTACCCTCAGTGTCATTTTCATCATTTTTTGACCCACTGTTTTGACCTTTTAGCTCATCATGGGAATCAATGGTTTGACCTCTGTTTTCTTGCTCACTATCTTCTTTTTGAAAAGCTGCCTCTGATTGTGTGTCTTTAGAGTCATCCTTTTCATCATGGGACCCATTGCTTTGAATTCTTTTTCCATAATCTGTGTCACTATTTTTACCTCTTATTCCTTCTTGGCCATCTCCCTTTTCTTCACTTTCCTCTTCATCTTCATCATTTCCTCTCTGATCTTCATCATTTACTCCCTTATATTCATCAACCTCTCCCTCATATTCATCATCCTCTCCCTCACTGCTTTCTTCAAGGCCACCACTGCTTTCTTCATGATCAGATTTCTTAGGGGAAGGAAAATAAGGAGGGTCTATTTGAGGGAATGATTCATGTGAAGAAGATGAACCAAGGTCAGTGGAGGGTGATGGAGGTGAGTGAGGAGGATTTTGAGATGATGATGGCATACTTTGCAGAGGGATGGGCTATGGAGTTGTGAAATCGTC
The DNA here is from genome assembly GCA_034641835.2 of Pinus albicaulis. NCBI lineage: Eukaryota > Viridiplantae > Streptophyta > Pinopsida > Pinales > Pinaceae > Pinus > Pinus albicaulis. The sequence continues at coordinate 100,041,150 of CM076581.1, forward strand.
ATGGGCGATAAAAACCTCCCAGGGAATGCCTTGTTGTTCTAGCTAGTATGAGACAATTACTTTGATGAGGGAATGGTGAAAGAGGCTTGAAATTTGTTGGGATGGAGGCCTTTTTTTCATGATGGAGGACATTTTTTCAATGCTTTTGCAAAGGTAGTAGGGCATGTGTAGTAGCTTGGTTCTAGTGAAATGCATGAGGAGTCTAATTTGATAGGAATAGACTCTGGAGAACCTACCCTCACAGGTGAAGTATTTCATTATAATCTTCATGAGGAGGGCATATCTATCCAATGGATGAGAAAAAGGGAAAATGGTTTTACAGTCAGCTTGATAACTAGGTTTTAAGAATGGATGATAATGGCTTAAGTGAAGATGCTTCTGTTTAAACTGCCTTTCTCCTATGCCAGGTATTCTAGTGGCCTTAGAGATGGCACTGGTGGTTAACTCAAATCTTACCCCTGCTAGATGTACTTTATGCCTGTGAAGTCTTAAGGAAAATAACTTGGTCAACTGAGGGTGGCTTTCGATCTTTTTCACTTTGTTCTAGAACTCATAGCACCCTAACTCTTGGAAAAAGGAAAGAATAGAAGGGGAGGCTATCAGTTCTTCAATGCTTATAGGTTCAAACCTGTTTGGCATCCCTCCCTTCCTCTGCTATTTTTTTGGTCTTTCATTATCCTCATTTATGTCAACACTCTCTTCTTGAGACATGGTGTTTTTCTTCACCCCTGCCTCAAATCTTTAAGGAGAAATTATTTTCTAGCAAAGTAATGTGGAAAAGAGGTCAAAGAGATGCTGAGTTTTCTAGCAAGATCAAGATACTTAGCAGAGAGTAGGTTAGGTGACCTTTTTCAATTTTTCCCTCCTTCCTTTAACACCAATTTTAAATCTTCTTGGCGAACTTTTCCTTTTTTAGAAAATCATGAAGATGGTGAAAGTCAAAAAATACCTTTTTAAAATATTCTTCATAGCAAGGAATGGCTTCACCAGGGTTTTGTGGGCAATTTGGGCACCTCTGAACGCCTTGTCGTGCAGTGTTGCTTGCTTGTGGTAGGAGCACAACACTCTTGGCAGTCCTGAATGCAACGTCAGGCGGAGGTGTGGAGGAAGTGGTAGGAGCGCAGCATGCCGAGAAGTCCTGAAATCAATTCCATGTAGGGCTTGCACACCTGTGGCAGGAGTGCAGCACCTCCGGGTGGCTCGGGCACTCCTGAATGGGATTTCGTGCAGGGCTTGCATGCCTGTGGCAGGAGCGCAACACCTTGATTTTTTCGCCCGAGGACTCTGGAAAAAAACTAAAAACCTCACTGAGTTTTTTGCAAATGAAACAATGAGAGGGAAAAGAGTTGCTGTAGTGTTTTATACCCCTTTTTTTGAAATAATTAAACTTTAAAACCCCTATTTCTAGGGTTCCTTTTGGGACTTTTCTTTTTGCACCCTTTCCTTTTGCAAATGTCTTTTGGAGCTGACTCTGAATGTCTTTTACAACCCCTTTTAACCATTTTCTCTTTTGAACTTGGGTAGTTGGATAGATCCATAAAGACTCATGCTTGTCACGAACATTTCATAGGGTGATTTAAAATCATGTTTTCCCTTTTAAACATTCTGATCATACCTCTGACTATTGATTGTTAAAAACAAAATATTTTGAGCTGATGTTTTTTCTCTATCAGTGAAGTGGCACATAGTGCCTCAATATTTCTTCCTTTGAACTTTTTGGACCTTTGATCTTACCCTTTGATCAAGTGGAGTTGGTGCCCTTTTTCCAAATCTCAGAAGATAGTTGGAAATTTCTTTGAAGCCATCTGCTATGATGAAGGAGGCTTCTTGGCCACTTATTATGACCATTTTGTTCAGTTTCCCAACTTCTGAGATTTTAGGGATGTCCAGAAAAAGTAAATAAGTTTGCCTTCAATTTTCTCAAAGAAAACATTCATTCAAACTTATCACTCATGATTACAAATTTTCCAGTGATCATTTGGAGGGTTGGAGGAGTTATTTGACCTTTGTAACCAAATTATTTTTCCACTGTTTGGGAAAAATGGTTATACATTTGCATTCCCAATAAACACACTTACTGCTTTCTTCTAGATTCTGAGTGTCTTTTTTCTTGATTGCTGGTCTTCCTCTTCCTATCTTACCTTATGTTCTTATCTGATAGCTTTTTTGGTCTTTTTGCAGGAATGTGGGCAAAGGGAAGATGTCCCTTTACAAAATTCATGTTTGAGGCCCAATATTATTCCTATGATCTCTTTGTTTTAGTGTGCAATGTTGCTTATGTGTCACTGTCTTTTAGAATCTGCACAGACCCTTTTATGGGCAACATTTGACAATATCTTATCATGGGATTATGATTTTCCCTGTAGACTTCAGCTTTTTGTATCAATTTACCAACTGTGGATGTCTTCATTAGCTCTTTAGGTCTCCTACCATGGCTTTGTTCTGTTGTTTGACCAATTACCAAGAATTCCTGCAGAAATGCTTGGGCATGGTACATTTCTCCTTTTTATATTTACTGTTGGATCAAGGGGGTACCTTTGGAGGTCCTTTAATGTTACTTGGATAATGAGAAGCCTCAATTTTGTTTCTCTTGACTTCTTTGAATACCATGTAGGAATAGTGAAATCAGAAAAATGATAGTGCATAACCTAGGTGAACCTATAAACAGACTGTAATGTCCTTGGAGTAGGTTTTTGACTGAAAACATTGGATCAGGGTTTTTGGATGAGGAGATAGGGCTTTTAAACTTTACTATGCACCATCATCCTAGACAACTTAGACAACTTTTTTTACTTCATAAGGCCTTCTAGAAAAGATCTGACACCATCATTGCTTGAGGTACTTGGTGAGAACGGGAGAAAGATTTGTTTACTTGGCGAAACAAGGTGTAAAGAAAGAGGGTTTAGGAAAACTGAGATAGAGGTTTATAGGAAAGTGTGGCAAATACATAGAGAGTGAAGGACATTAGTCCAGGATGGGGTTTTATCTGGATAATAGATTGGCCAGGCTTGAAAAGGAAGCAGGATAGTGAAAAATTTCTGTTTGAGGAGATTTCTAGAACACACATGATTCTTGAATTTTGATTTCTATAAACCGAGACAAAGCATTTAGTCATCTAAAACAGGTGAGAATTACTGATGACTAACAGTGGCTCCACTTGGGGAGGGTAGCTCCTTTTCAAGAGGTGTCTAGAATTTCAGATCTCTTGGCTTTTGAAGACCAGTGTCTCATCCATTGGGCAGATTTTCTCTTTTCTTTTGCTGATGCTTTCCCTGAAGCAGTAATTTTGAAAATCTGAAAGCATGATTAGCTCAACTTCACTTTTACCTACCCAACCTACTTTGCCTAACATTTTTTCTTCCTTTGGTGCACTTGAAATGGCAAACCCGTTGATATTTTATTTTTAAAGTGAAAAAAAACTATCTACTTCTACACTTATCTCTTCTGGGAGTTCAGATTAGGCTAATGAACTCCTTTGATTCTCTACCTATACTATTCAACTGTCAAGGTTAAATTGTTTGACAAGATTTCATTCACTGGGCTAAGACATGAAATTGAAAACATGACTAAATCAAGATGAGACAATCTGATTTATCATGAGTTTGTGGCATAACAACAAGCTGCACACGAATGTTATTTTTGTTCAAAATAAGATTTAGAAAAAACAGGGCTAGGATACATAGTTTTCTATTCATCCCTATTTTCTTCTTTGGTTCTGTTTTGAGCATGTGGAACCAGTATCTTTCTTTTACTAATCTATTTTCTTCAATAAGTCAAGCTTCAATAATTTGACCAACATTCTTTTCACTAACTTATCAACAATGAATTTAAAGCATGTTCAGCTATGATTAGGCTAGATAGCTGAACAAGACATCATTTTGCACTAGTAGTGGCATTTAGACTTGCATACTTTCATTATTACTATTTTTTGGGTATGGGGCTGTACATTTCTTAGAATCTGCCCTCTTTTTCTACTTTTCCTATGTTTTTGTGTTTTTCTCTATTTGAATTTTTCTTCAAACAATGGTATGTACAATGAGTAAAAATTAAAGTTAGGAATCTTTAAAAAAGTAGTGTTTTAGTGTCTTGCCATTGATAGGACCTCCAAATGTTTCAGTTCCATCAAGTTCTTGTAAAAAGAAGGCATTGTCTCCTATAGTTGAACTGATAATAAATTGTCCTTTCCACAATTTTTCAAACTTACCATGTTTACCTTTGTCTTATCTCCTTGAGTCCCATTTCAGCACCTTGTCTCCAATCTGGAAACCATTGCCCTTGGTTCTTCTGTCAAAGATTTTATTTATATTTTCCTATACTAACTATGTCTTTTTGTACACCTCCTCTCTTGTCTGCTATAAATGGATAGTTTGGTTCAACCTCCTTTACATGTCATTTTCTTCTGATTGTAATTCTTGTAATAGTTTCATTACCGAGACTCCCAAAGATGTTAGGAAAATGGCGTCCATGCCATATACTAATTGATAGGGAGACATACCGATTGATTTCTTGGTGGTTAGTCTATTAGCCCATAGTGCATGCACTAGCTTTCCATGCCATGCCTTTCGATTTTGTTTTAGAAGTTTCTTAATGATATTGACTGGGATTTTATTAGAGGACTCGGAAAACCCATTACCTTGAGGTTAATAAGCTGTGGAATGTCCTAATGTGATGTGATATTTATAGTAGAATTCAACCATTCTTTTGGATGTAAATGCAGCTGCATTGTCCGTAATGATTTTCTTGGGGCAACCGAATCTAGACAGAATGTTGGTCTCAAGAAATTTGATAATGACTGAATCAGTGGCATTTCTGGAGGGGATGGCTTCTATCCATTTGGTAAAGTAATCAGTAGCGGTGAGGATCCATTTGTGTTGGGAAGATGAAGAAGGGTGGATCTCTCTAATGAATTATAAACCCCATTGTTGAAACAGAGCTTCAACAATGATCAGATGCAAAGGTAAAGGTAAAATATTTCTCTTGCCATCAAAGATTTGACATTTATGACAAGTCATGACCAGTTTGTGGGTGTCGAGAAAAAGGGTGGGCCAATAGTAACCGGCTCTAAGGACTATTTTAGCAGTGGTTTTCCAATAAATATGGCCCCCACATTCTCCCTTATGCATTTCATGCATGATTTTTCCTGCATCATCCTCAAGCAAACATTTAAGCAGTATACCAATAGGATTCTTCCAGTATAGAACTCCATCTAAAAAAAAAAAATTTAAATATTTTTGTTGAAGGAATCTTGCTTTTGTCTTTGATAACATATGAGGAGCATTAAGATAGAAAATCACATAAAGAATATCAGCATACCAAGGTGAATTTAAAAATACTTCTTCAACATGAGGAGTTGTGCATTCTTCTTGTTCTTCTAAAGAGTCAACAAAATTCACATCTAATGCTTGTAGATTTGTTTCAACCATGAGTTTTTCAAGTCCTTGTCCTTTAACCAGTTTAGTGGGTCTGATTTCTAGATCATATTATAAAATAATAGAAATGCACTTTCCCCTTTTACCATCAAGATCCTGATTTAAGATATCTTTGACAACTGTGTGTGGAACAAAAGCAATAATATGAGAATGTAAGATATAAACTCTGAAGTCTTTTAATGCTTTTATTAATGCGAAGGCCTGTTTTTCCATGATGTTATATTTTAACGGAGTATCCCTAAGGGCTTTGCTAAAGAAGGCTATGGGTTGTTCTTTTCCCATGACATTTTTTGTAACAACACTGCAGCCATAGTATGTTCAGATGCAAATGAGAAAATATAGAAGTCTTTTGTGAAATCAGGACTTATCAGGACTGGTGTTTGGGTGAGTGCTTGTTTAACCAATTCGAAAGTTTGTTTGGCTTCCAAAGTCCACTTAAATCCTACCTCCTTTTTTAGCATGTTTTTAATATTTCTCAGGAGTTCTACAAGGTTGGGGATAAATCTTCTTAAGAAGTTGATTTTCCCAATAAAGGATTGCAATTCCTTAATGTTTCTGGGATGGATGATTTACAATATGCCTTCAATTATTTTGGGGTCTATTTTGATTCCTTCTTCAGAGATGATGTGGTCAAGGATTTTTCCTTCCTCGAGACCAAACAATGTTTTCTTGGGATTCAGAGACAGGCCATATTTCCTACATTGAAGACTTTTCTAAGGTGGACCAAGTGCTCTTCATCGGTTTTAGAGTAAAAAGTGATGTCATTGAGGTAAATGACTATGAAGTAGCCTATGTTTTCTAAACATTATATGTCCATGGCCCTTTGGAAAGTGGCCCCCGCATTCATCAAACCAAATTCCATTTTAACATACATGAATGTACCCCAAGGTGTGGTGAAGGCGGTTTTGTGTTGATCACTTGGGAATACTAGCACTTGGTTGAAACCAGAAAAACCATCAAGCAGTGAGATTCTTTTAGAGCCAACTACCTTTTGAAGTATGTGGTCCATTTTGGGCAAAGGATAGTTATCTTTCAAGGAGGACCTGTTCAAGTTTCTAAAGTCAATGAAAAGTCTGATTTCTCTGGTTTTCTTCCTAAGTGACGCAAGGTTGGAAACCCATTCAGAGTATCTGAGAGGAACTATTATCTCGACGTCATACATCTTTTTGATCTCTTGTTCAACTAGAGGTTATAAGACAGGGTTTATTCTTCTTAAATTTTGTTTGAAAGGTTTCTAGTTCTCCTTGAGAGGGATTTTGTGTTGGATAATGCTTGTGTCATAAGATTTTATATCTTGGTACCCCCATGCAAACACACCTTTAAATTCTTTGAAGAGCTCAATGTATTTCTGTTTTATGTGAGGAGGAAGGGTCTTAGAAAGTTTGATCATTTTAGGTTCCCTAGTGTTTCCTATGTTGTATTCCTCTACATCGGCCTCAGTAGACTCTATCTTTGGTTTCTTAGCTACATCATTAAAATCGAACAGCTCTTCCAAAGGTGCAAGGCCTCTTGGTAATGTGTCATTCTTATAGTTTGATATTTCAAGGTCTCTTTGGTCTAGGTCCTCACACATCTCAGCTTTATAAGGATGTGTGATCATATTTATATCAGCAAAAGAGGGCAAATCTGCTTCATGATCTCTATCTTCAGCAGGGTCATCTTCCCCATGTTCTAAGCTAGGTTTAGTCAATGTAAATTCATTCCTAGATTGTAGGAAATCATCAATTTGTTCGTCACCCTCAAATACTTGCCAATGATTAATGTTGTCGGGTACTGTAGGGTGAGTTTTGAATTTGATAGGGTTTTGTTTATTTGCAAGTGATATTTGGAAATTACTGGCGGCAAAGGCGAGCTCGTTGGCAAGGCTATTTTGGGCTCTAGGAATGTAGGTGAGCTCATATTCTCGAAATTTTTGAGGAGGTCTAGGGCTACATTTATGTATTCTCTTAATCTTGGGTTCTTGCCTGAGTGTTCACCTTTGATCTGTTTAATGACCAGCTCTGAATCTCCTTGGGATGATATTTTCTTAGCTCCTAAGTCTTCAAGCAAGTGTAAACTGAGGAGGAGAGCCTCATACTCTGAAATGCTATTAGTACATTGAAATTCCAACTTGTAAGAATGGCCCTCGTTTGTGTTATGTATCCAAACACCAGCCCCTGAACCGGACTTGCCACATGAACCGTCAAAGCTGATGTTCCAAAGTGTTTCTATTTCATGTTTATGACTAAGTTGTTGTCCAGGGTAGATAGAGTTTTGGTTATCATTTTCCACATTTGAGCACGAATATGAGTGTTCTGGTGGACCTAGCTCTTTCTCACTTCCTTTTACTTGTGCACTAATCTCATGCTCATTATACAAGATAAAAGAATCGAAATATGAATGTATTGAATAAACCGGGGTGTTGTTCACCCTATCTAGGCTACTCACCATATATTTCATGTGGGTTTCTTCGTACAATATTTTGGTTTGATTGAAAACGGGGATAGTAGCATAAGACATGTCAAGTTGGAGGTTCCCCAGAAGTTTAGCTCCCCACGATCGGGACAAGAGCATGCCATATTTGGGGGGAATGTCAGCCACGACTATATCCATGACTAGGCTATTAGCAGAGATTTGTGCCAGATTGACACATAAGTCCTTGATCAGGCCCAAGCATTTAACTTTGCTTGAATCGAAGAAATACAGATCTTTGTAAGGCCTAGTTATTTCTAGGCCCAATCTTTCCATCACTACCTTTGGCATGAGGTTGTGAGAGGCACCAAAATCTAGCATGGCATTATGTAGGATTTTGTTGTGTATATTTAGGCTAACATAGAATGGGGGAATGGCTCCTTCCTGGTATTTTCCATCTACTTCGGGTCTAAACAACAACTCTGGTTTATCATCTGTCAAATTCAGAGTATTGATATCATTTCCTATGTTCAAGACTTTCAAGACTTGGGAGCGGTACATATCCTGAGCTACGAGTTCAGTGAGAGGGATGGTTATTTTGATTTTCGTGATCTCTCCTTCAAAACTGAAAGGTATTTGAGTTTTAGACATAATTACCTTAGTTTTATCAGCCATAAATTTCTCCACATTTTTAATTTTCTGATTCTGATTCAGGGCTTTGGTAATTAGAGTTTTCTCAGGGCCACTAGTAGAGGTGCTAGGAAATCTTGTGCCAATACTTGATTGGTTGGTTTTATTTGTGTTGGGATCAGCTTTCTTAGCCCTGGTATTGTTATTGTCTACTATTATTTTAAGAATGTTTTCAGGAGTTTTCTTAACAACAGTGTCTGAGTTGTTTTTCTTGGAGTTTTCTTGGTTTTTCTTACTCCTAAGATCATATTTCCTATGGACTTCCATTATGGCATTTTCTAATCCCAATTCGTGATCTTTGGAATCTTCATAGCTTGTTTCATCTTGATTTGAGGAGAAAAAAACTTGTTCTTCTTCTGTGAGAAAAACCTCACCCTCACTATCAGAGCCAATTAAGTTTAGATGATTCTCATCTAGTTGTTCAATATCTCTTTCCCCTTCATAAACATAGTTATCTTGGAAGGGTGGCTTGATTTGTTGATCATTTTCCCTTGGTCTGTTTTGGGGCAGGTCTCTTCTAAAGTTTTGATTTCGATTTCTATTTTGGGGATTTGTTTGGTTGTCCCTAGGGGGTGTTGTTTCCCTTATGCTTATTCTTTCCATCATTCTTTCCATGGTCCTAAGAAGGTTGTCCATCTTGGAATCAGATGAAGAGGTGGAGGGCATGGTGTTGTCTTTGTATGTTACCCTGTTTTTTGATCTTAGCGTAGCTCTTTTTTCAATTAAGTTGCCCTCTACACTTATAACTCCTTTTTGCATGTCTTCTAGAGTAAGGGGCTCTCTTTATCTTAGTTGATAGGCCATGTTGGGGTCAAAACCCTCTGGGAATTTAGCTAAGGCTAGGCCTAATGGGGGTTTCATGTTTGGCGGTAGCGTGTTGTGAACAATATTGAACCTAGTGCAATAGTCTTGGACACTTTCCATCGTGTTTCTTTTGAGGTTGCTATATTCCGAGAGGATTTGAAGCGGGTTTTTCTTGATTTCCCATTTTTTTATGAAAGTTTGGTAAAGGGAAGGGAGATCATGTATATTGTTGGGAGTTAGGCTTTTGAACCATTTCTTAGCTTCTCCACCTAGGATTTGGGCAAAAATTCTCATTTTCATGTTTTCCTCTTCTAATTCCAAGTAGTCAAAAGCATCATTCATTCTATCTACATGCTGTTGGGCGGTAGCGGATTTAGCCGCGGAGAAGTGTGGGATTCTAGATTGGTAATCATTTGGCAAAGGTACCAAAGGTTGTCGTAATACAAGGGTGCATACCATGCTGCCATGGTGGGAATTAATGGTGGATTTACAAGTGGATGATTTGTGCTATGAGATGGAGTGGTTTGCATAGTGATGGTGTGAATGGGTGTGGCAGAAGTACTTGGACTAGTAAATTGATTTTGAGCAGACTTTGGGTGAAAAGAGCCTAAGTGATGGAGAAGTTGTAGATCAAGTGGTGTGGAAGGAGAAGCTTCTCTGCTAGGACTCTGCTACAAGTCTATGGGCTCAAGATCAGTATGGTCGATTTTACTTTAAGACTTGGTTCAGAAAAGGTTTCTAGTATGGTGCAAGTCAAACTGGGGGTCTTGCAATGCTGTAAGATGTTTAGGTACAGAGCTTGCTCTATGAATGGTCCTATAAGTAGCTAAGTTTCCAGTTTCAGAATTTTTCCACCAAATTTTTTCTGGGTCATCAACTATAGTAAGAGGGTTTGGGTTTGGATGAGATTTGGTATTTATTCTTCGCAGAGCCAGTTTTCAAATTCAAAATTTAGAGAGGCTGAAAGTTTATGACTGCTTTCTGAAGGCTGACCTCTCTAGGTGCTATCAAAATTGCACTGTGTGTGACTAAGGTGATAGATTTACTAAAGATTTTTTGATGCAGTCCTACAGGAGTCTATAAATACTTAGCAAAATTTAGAAGGCCTACTAGAGGCTAGTGGAGTCGCAAGGTGGATATTTTTGGTTTTTTTGAAGATAAGTGTCTATGGTCCACCACCAATACTGATAAAAAGCCAATCTAGAAATGTTTTGGGGTTTTTTCTGAGTTTCTATATGTAGCCCAAAGGTTTTTAAGAGTGTCCTATAGTTGAGTCATCAATTTGCTAGGATGATGAAATATCTAGTTTCAACTCTTTAGACAATACTTAAGTTTTCTAAGTTTGACTGGGATTTTGAGAGTTCCTAAGGAATACCTAGGATGTTTTGACTGAAAGTCCCACCATGATTGCCATTATGTTAGTGAGCAGTGGGATAAATCCACAAGATAATTTTCTTAAGGGCTTCTAAAATGTTTAGGGAAGTCTAAGTTTGTTTTTTACTCAGAGTCCCACCATGATCACCATTATGTTAGTGTGGCGATTAGGTGGCGGATGAACCACCAGATACTATCAGTCAAAATTGAGGGTCTAAAGAGTCTTAAGAGGTTTTAAGGCAATTATATACTCAGAAGGTCCCACTGTGATCGCCATTATTTTAGGGTCCCGTGATTTGGAAGATTGGCTAACCCAATGACAGTGTAACATCAGACCAGTCTTTGGAGTCCTAGGACCTAGCCTTCCTGGACTCAGAGAGGGCTCTCTCTATTGTGTGAAGGATGTGAACTTGTTCACTTTGGATGATTGATTTTAGGCTAGTTGTTAAGTGTAGGTTTCTTTGTTTGTTTTGGGTTGGGGTAAGATGATCAAGTAGGGTAGGTGGAATGAGAGAACATAAAATCAATAGGTGTTACACAAAATTTTTTCACCGTCCCTACAATTCCCCATCCTGCACATTGGAGGGCTTATTCCGTGACCTGTGAGTAGTGAAATGATCTGAAAACACTTTCATGGCATTCCCCTAGACATGGAATTTCATTCCTCTGAAGACAAATCCTTGTGAAAAACCCTAAAAATAGAATTTTTAACCTTGGCGCGACTACTCAGTGCCATACCCGCGCCAATGGGGGAAATCCTCCAAAGATGGCACACCAACTGGCGCACTATCTCAGTGTTGTACCCGTGCCAGGCTTAATAAGGAGTGTTTTTTAAAAATAAATGGCGGAAGATTGACTCCAACAAATTCCTGAATTGGTCTCTAAATTGAGTTAGGACGTTTGTCTCTGGATCTCCATGTAGAGGAAGTAGTTCCCCACCTCTCATGGAAGCTTCCTTGAGGATAGGGCCAATCCCATGATTGTAGGGATCCCAACTCCTCTTCCACCATCTATATAAGCTTGCCATTTCCCTTTGCAAGCTAGTCTCCAAAAATCTCCAAGAGCCTTCATAGCCTAAAGAATGCTGCAAGAGCTTTGATAGTCCTCATAGTGCCAAATCCATAGCGAGGAGATTGATGATCGAAGAGAGAGGCTTGTCCCCATTCTCGAAAAGCTTTACTGAGACGTATTCCACTGACAACCTGTCGAAGGAAGGTTCAGCGTCAGAGCCTGGTTGTATTTTCCTTTGATGAATTAATGATAAGCAACTATTGGTTATGGTTCCACTCGTATTGTTCATTATGATCATGAGTTGTGTCTTCTCTGACTGATACATAATTGCATATATCGAGTTTTACGCTTGTGTTTGTTGTGTTTCTTGCGTGTGCAGGTGTTCGATCGTGGAAAGCGAAAGGATTGTGATCTGTTGGAGTAAGGGAACGGGAACGTCATGTTCTCTACGAATAACAACGTTGGACTTGAGGTAGGCCTTCTTCGCAAGTTGGTTTATTGTAATTAGGAACCTGCACCTTAGCGTGATACGATTGTTGCTAGACCCGATCTGGGCTAGTAGGGATCGCCTCTGTCCGCGGAGGGGATTTACCTCTACAACAATAGGGCTATGGGGTCATATGAAGTCTAGAGTGTCTAAATAATGAAGCAGAGTGTATTGCAGGGCCGATTTAGCAAGGTTAATGGATCCTTTAGGTGATGTATGAGGTGAACATAAAGTTTTGTGAAAATACTACGAGGTATTATACATCTATAATTTGAAGTGATAACTCATGAGGTAGTGAAAATCATTAATCTCTATGAACAATACTCAAACTAATAAACATACAAGATAAAAAATCTTGTGGTACATAGAAGCATTAGAACTCCTAACTTTAGAAATCCACCTTCAGCTTTTTGAGAAAACACATAATATAAACAAACAATTCAATATATGGAGAGGGAACTCCTAAACAACATATATCAAACTATCGGGAACTCTGAAACAAGTTGATGAGCATGGGAAAAGGGAAAGATAGAAACAAGACCTCTTTGTATTAGCCTAATCAATTGGTATTCCATAGAAAAGCTTCACAATAAGTTTTTGAAAAATTTAAATAAGAAGGGCATACCATGAATCATATTTATAAGCTAACATAATAATCATTCATGAAACAAATAAAAAGTTTTAGTGAGCCTAAGGAGCAATCAAGAATTCCTTAACATGACTAAAAAAAGAAAACATCAAAACTATAGCAAACAGGAGGTTTGAGGTGCTTCCATGAGCATATCTCAACCTATACTTTTCTAATATATAGAAAATAAGCAGACTGAAACACAATGAGGACAAGAAAACACTAACAAGTTATAAAAACATCACCATTCACCAAGCTATGGAATCCTGCAAGCAAACCTCTCCAACATCAAGCCACACAAGCCATTCATTCACTTCATAAAACCAAATATCTTCTCCAAGCTCATAAACCATGTATTGCTCTATAACACATAAAGTCCCAATTTTTTAAAATGAATCCTCATGGCTTATATAACAAGCAAGGAGGAAGAGAGCTCACTAGAGCATCTAGAAGCCTATTGGCCAAAAAAAAATATCCTGACTTGTCTTTGAGGCCCTATAAGGTCCAAGGCACAAAATATCTTCCAAAATATCTTTTCCGGACTAAAATAGAAAAAATATTTACTTTTAGGTTCTGAAATACATGATGAAACTTGCCTAATGCACATTTGCTTAGTTACACATAGGAACATAGCATACTGTCTCAAAAACTTGAAAATTTTCCAGGAGCGCAGCACCAAAAAAGGTCTTTTTGCATCAGAGTTTTGGAGGACTTCCCGATGTCGGAAAAGGATCCATGATGACCCGTTGGAAAGATGTGGATGTATAATTTCCAAATATAATTTTTTTTCCTCAATCTGAACTTTGCAAGTTTCCCAAAAAGTGGGAAAAATCCAAAGCTTCTAGGAGAGCAGCACCTGCTCAAAAAAGAGGGCAAAAAGGTGAAAAAATGAGTGTTTTGACCCTTTTGGGGGACCAAAACAACTCCAATTGAGCTGAAATTTGGTGAGCATACTCCTATCATGATGTGGAATCCAAAAATGTAAGCCGATCCCTCTGAAAATGCACTAGGAAAAAGCACAACATAGGGGGTGCTGCATTCTTAGGCTTGAAATTTTGCAAAAAACAAAAACTTGTTCAATTCTCCTCAAATTTGGTATGTAGGTGCCTCAAGGGTTCGTAGAGACCTGTAGAGAAAATTGGGCCAAAATACCAAGCCTAGCTTGGTATTTTTCATAATTTGGTGTCGGGTCCTTATTTTGGGCAGTTTTGAGCTTTTGTCTTGCAAAGTGATTTCTCTGTTTATAATGCTCAATCATCCTCCTTTGCAAGCTCAAGTCTTTGTTGGCCTTCTCCAGTTTGGCCTCTAGATGTAGATTGTCTCTCTCAAGCCATGCTTCCCTGTTATGCTCAATTTCCATGGCAAGGAGTTCGGTGAGGGGAAATTTTTGTGCTTGGGCTGATTCTTCCTCTCTTTGCTTTGCCAATGCTCTCCTAAGACCCATAGTCTTAGGTCTCTTTCTAGCTTGCACCTCTTCCTCATCATCTTCCTCATAGCTGCCCATGTAGTCCTCCAACTGCACTTGTGAACTTTGAGCTTATTTCCTATATTTGAGTGCCCTTGTTTCATATATGTCTAGTTGCTCACTCATTTGTTTTTTCTGCATTTGTAGGAAGTGAATGAGATCTTTTGATGTCTCTAGCTCAGCCTCCAAGTCCTTAATCTGTTCATTCCGGTCTTGTGGAAGGGAATTCACTATCCTGGTTTCATTTTCCTCATCACTGTCTATGTGAATGAGTTCAAATTATCTTTCTTCCTCATGATTGTCCTCTTCCTTCTTCAGTTGTTGTTTACTTTTGTCCTTCACTAGTTTTGAGGAGGAGTGCATGGCCCCTTGCCTTTTGGAGGCAGCAAACACATGCTTCCTTCCTTTTTGATAAGTGATGGTGAAAGGTGCCATGAGTTTCACTTGCAAAATTTGGTCACTAATGACCTTGGGATTGTTTTCTTCTTCATGGATGATTTCTGTGTGAGTGTCTTTCTTGTGTTTCTCCTGCCTATCCTTTTGATAAGCATCATCAAACTCTTTCAAGCTTTCCTTGCCGCCAAGACCTTCAAGGCTGCCATGCTCTATTTTTTCACTGTTAGAGGCACCTATGTTGATCATTTATTTACTTTCATGACTGTCCTCCTTTTGATATTTTGGTCCACTCTCTTTATTGTCAATATCATTCTTTATATCACTGTTAGCACTGTTTGTAGGGTCATTGGTTTGGGCACCTTTATTGGTCTTCTCATCACTATGAGAATCATTCCCTTCTTCATTAAATGAGTTCATTTGACTGATTTCCTCTTCAATGCCTTACTCATTTTCTTCATTACTTGGCCCTTTGTCACCATTTCCTTGCTTATTGAAAACAACTTTAAACCATGTTTCTTGGCTGCCTGTGCCATTCTTGTCACTGTTATTCTTGCTTTCTTCATTGCTTTCATATGTCTCCTCTCCACTGTCTGCATTTGTACCCTCAGTGTCATTTTCTTCATTTTCTGACCCACTATTTTGACTTTTTAGCTCATCATGGGAATCAATGGTTTGACCTCTATTTTCTTTCTCACTGTCTTCTTTTTGAAAATTTTCTTCTGATTGTGTGTCTTTAGAGCTATCCTTTTCATCATGGGACCCGACTTCTTTTCCCATCATCTGTGTCACTATTTTTACCTCTATTTCCTTCTTGGCCATCTCCCTTTTCTTCACTTTCCTCTTCATCTTCATCATTTCCTCTCTTATCTTCATCATTTTCTCCCTTATCTTCATCATCCTCTCCATCATCTTCATCATCCTCTCCCTCACTGCTTTCTTCATAATCATCACTGATTTCTTCAAGGCCACCACTACTTTCTTCAAGGCCACCACTGCTTTCTTCATGATTAGATTTCTTAGGGGATGGAAAATGACGAGGGTTTGTTTGACGGAATGATTCATGTGAAGAAGATGAACCAAGGTCAGTGGAGGGTGATGGAGGTGAGTGAGGAGTATTTTGAGATGATGATGGCATAATTTGCAGAGGGATGGGCTGTGGAGTTGTGAAATAGTCATGGGCGATAAAAACCTCCCAGGGAATGCCTTGTTGTTCTAGCTAGTATGAGAAAATTACTTTGATGAGGGAATGGTGAAAGAGGCTTGACATTTGTTGGGATGGAGGCCTTTTTTGCATGATGGAGGACATTTTCTCAATGCTTTTCCAAAGGTATTAGGGCATGTGCAGTAACTTGGTTCTGGTGAAATTCATGAGGATTCTAATATGATAGGCATAGAATCTGGAGAACCTACCCTCACAGGTGAAGTATTTCATGATAATCTTCATGAGGAGGGCATATCTGTCCAATAGATGAGAAAAAGGGAAAATGGTTTTACAGTCAGCTTGAAAACTAGGTTTTAATAATGGATGATAATGGCTTAAGTCAAGATGATTCTGTTCAAACCACCTTTCTCCTATGCCAGGTATTCCAGTGGCCTTAGAGATGGCACTGGTGGTTAACTCAAATCTTACCTTTGCTAGATGTACTTTATGCCTGTGAAGTCTTAAGGCAAATAACTTGGTCAACTGAGGGTGACTTTTGATATTTTGCACTTTGTTACAGAACTCATAGCACCCTAACTCTTGGAAACAAGAAAGAATAGAAGGGGAGGCTATCTGTTCTTCATTTCTTATAGGTTCAAACCTATTTGGCATCTCTCCCTTCTTCTACAATTTTTTTAGTCTTTGAGTCGCCTCATTTATGTCAACACTCTCTTCTTGAGACATGGTGTTTTTCTTCACCCCTGCCTCAAATATTTAAGGAGAAATTATTTGCTAGCAATGTAATGTGAAAAAGAGGTCAAAGAGATGCTGATTTTTCTAGCAAGGTCAAGATACTTAGCAGAGAGTAGGTTAGGTGCCCTTTTTCAAGTTTTCCCTGCTTCCTTTAACACCAATTTTAAATCTTCTTGGCGAACTTTTCCTTTTTTAGAAAATCATGAAGATGGTGAAAGTCGAAAAATAGCTTTTTAAAATATTCTTCACAGCAAGGAATGGCTTCACCAGGATTTTGTGGGAAGTTCAGGCACCTCTGAATTCCTTTTCGTGCAGTGTTGTCCGCCTGTGGCAGGAGCGTAGCACTTCGGGCAGTCCTAAACGCAGCGTCGGGCAGAAGTGTGGAGGCAGTGGTAGGAGCTTTGTGTGTCGGGCAGTCCTAAATGCAATTTCGTGCAGGGCTTACACGTCTGTGGCAAGATCGTAGCACCTATGGGTGGCTTGAGCACTCCTGAATGCAATTTCATGCAGGGCTTGCATGCCTATGGCAGGAGCGCAACACCTCCATGTGGCTCAGGCACTCCTGAACGTGATTTCGTGCAGGGATTGCACGCGTGTGGCAGGAGCACAGCTCCTTGATTTTTTCCCCGAGGACTCCGGAAAAAAACTGAAAACCTCAATGCGTTTTTTGCAAATGAAACAATGAGCAGGAAAAGAGTTGCTGTATTGTTTTATACCCCTTTTTTTGAAATAATTAAAATTAAAAACCCATATTTCTAAGGTTCATTTTGGACCTTTTCTTTTTGCACCCTTTCCCTTTGCCAATGTCTTTTGGAGCTGACTCTGAATGTCTTTTACAACCCCTTTTAACCATTGTTTCTTTTGAACTTGGGCAGTTGGATAGATCCATAAAGACTCATGCTTGTTTGTTAGGGTGATTTAAAATCATGTTTTCCCTTTTAAACATTCTGATCATACCTTTGACTGTTGATTGTCAAAAATAAAATATTTTGAGTTGATGTTTTGTCTCTGTCAGTGAAGTTGCACATAGTGCCTCAATATTTATTCCTTTGAACTTTTTGGACCTCTGATCTTACCCTTTGATCAAGTGGAGTTGGTGCCCTTTTTCCAAATCTCTGAAGATAGTTGGAAATTTCTTTGAAACCATTTTTTATGATGAAGGGGGCTTCTTGGCCACTTATTATGACAATTTTGTTCAGTTTCCCAAATTTTGAGTTTTTAGGGATGTCCAGAAAAAGTAAATAAGTTTGCCTTCAAATTTCTCAATGAAAAAATTCATTCAAACTTATAACTCATGCTTAAAAAGTTTCCAGTGATCATTTGGAGGGTTGGAGGAGTTCTTTGACGTTTGTAACCAAAGTATTTTTCCACTGTTTGGAAAAAATAGTTATACATTTGCATTCCCAATAAACACACACTTACTGCTTTCTTCTAGATTATGAGTGTCTTTTTTCTTGATGTTGGTCTTCCTCTTCTTATCTTACCTTATGTTCTTATCTGATATCTTTTTTGGTATTTTTGTAGGAATGTGGGAAAAGGGAAGTTGTCCCTTTACAAAATTCATGTTTGAGGTCCAATATTCTTCCAATGATGTCATTGTTTCAGTGTGCAATGTTCCTTATGTGCCATTGTCTTTTAGAATCTACACAGACCCCTTGATGGGCAGCATTTGACAATATCTTATCAAGAGATTATGATTTTCCCTATAGACTATAGCTTTTTGTATCAATTTACTAAATTTGGATGTCTTCATTAGCTCTTTAGGTCTCCTTCCATGCCTCTGTTCTATTGTTTGACCAATTACCAAGAATTCTTGCAAAAATTCTTGGGCATGGTATATTTCTCCTTTTTAGACTTACTGTTGGATCAAGGGGGTACCTTCAGAGGTCCTTTAATGTTACTTGGATAATGAGAAGCCTCAAATTTGTTCCTCTTGACTTCATCTTTGAATACCATGTAGGAATAGTGAAATCAGAAAAATGATAGTGCATAACCTAGGTGAACCTATAAACTGATTATAATGTCCTTGGAGTAGGTTTTTGACTAAAAACATTTTTGGATGAGGAGTCAGGTCTTTGACACTCTACTATGCACCATCATCCTAGACAACTTAGAAAACTTTGTTTTACTTCATAAGGCCTTCTAGAAAAGATCTGACACCATCATTGCTTGAGGTACTTGGTGAGAAGGGCAGAGATATTTGTTTACTTGGCGAAAAAAGGTGTAAAGATAGAGGGTTTATTCAAACTGAGACAAAGGTTTATATGCAAGGGTGGAAAATACAAAGAAAGTGAGGGACCTTAGTCCAGGATGGGGTTTTATCTGGATAATAGATTGGCCAAGCTTGACAAGGAAGTAGGATAGTGAAAAAATTTTGTTTGAGGAGATTTCTAGAACACACATGATTCTTGAATTTTGATTTCTAGAAATCCGAGACAAAGCATTTAGTCATCTAAAACAGGTGAGAATTACTGATGACTAACACTTGTAATTGTAGAGCCACAATTCTTATTGAATTAGTTGAAGGGTGGAGGAGGATAGACGTCTGGATTCCCTCGTGAGATATTGTTTTCATGATGTTGTTGAAGGGTGTAGGTGGTGGAGCTTTGGATTCCCTTGCGAGACATTGACTACATGAATTAGCTAGTGGGTGGAGGTGGATAGTCCTTTGGAGTCCATGTTTTAGTTGGTATATTTGGTTTAATCCCTTAAGAACTCATCCTTAAGATTTGGAATTTGGCTCGCAGGGTGACTACAACAAGAAAGGCTTGGTTGAAATGTATCTAAGGTTATCCAAATTGTCTTGATCCATCAGTCTATATGTGGTCATCTCTGCTCAACTGAAATATGTCAAACGGGTTCAATTCTCCCTCTTTTTTTGCTACCACAACAAAACTTAGATCTGAGTTTCTTGGCACTAGAAAACTCCCTCTGACGTCGAAATAGTCCTCTCTGATCACTCTTTGTTGCTAATCAACACTGGATATAGACTTCTTGGCAAGAAGTATGCTGAGGAACTTCTTCCCTCTACTTTTCCATGCCCTGCTAGACATTCTTCTGCACCAACATCAACAATGACCCACCGACAACTACTAAAGAAAAAGAATCTGCACTTCTAGCCATGGGAACTGGAAAGACAAAGGCTCAAAACCCCTATGTTGGCCTAGGAAACACTGTGTTTCCACTATTGCAGCTACAATGTCACCCTTCCCCATCCTACCCCATTTTCCTATGGGAACGCTATTATCTGTTTCAATTAAGAGAAATTATGGAAAAAATGCCCTATATGGGTTCTTCTACCTGCACCTTTTTATATATCTTTCATGCTTCTGATTTCGATGAACAAAGCCTACTATGCAATTTATTTTTGCACAATATCATTTTTTAGAACGCTAGTATGCTGATGGTAGCAACTATATTCTCCTACATGGGGGATTTGTAGTTGCAAGACTTCGTGTCATTTATGAGGAATCATATTGAGTGGCATCTATCCAAAAAATCTATGGAGTCTAATGAAGAAAAGACAACATTATGGGTCCGAGAAAAACCAGGACGGGCCGTTGAATTAAGGTGGTAATTTAGGAAGATTTTGAGCACTCCTAGGATAAGGGAACCTGCTGTTGCATAAAGAAGAAGGATTGTGGATTTTTACCTTAATCAGTTTTCACAAATGGAGAGTCGTGTGTTGACTCGATGTCTAAAGCGTATAGAAGCCAGTAGTGTTGAGCTGTTGGAAGGAGACCCGTTTGCGTTTCAGAATTTTGTAGTAGCTGCTAGACATGTACCAACATATTCCCAAGTAATAAGGACCTTGGTGCTTCCTGAATTGGACTAAGATTTAAATTCCCTTTGATATGGCTACCAATAGAGGAATACCAGGTTCATTATGAACTGAGCAAGTATGAAGAAGAGTCTTGGACACGACAGCTGATGGCTACTTAAGGGTACATGTTTCTAGATGAAGACACATCTAACGCCTATGACTTCACTGACCTGCACAGGAGATATTATCAAGGAAGATGATATTTTTTCATAAGTACGTGCAAGTGCTTGAGCTGGGGAGAGATGTTGGGTGCCATTTTTGTACTTATTTCATACATCTGTTTTCCTCATTTTTACCTTGTGACCTCAAACCTTGGGACTACCTTTGCCTTTTTCCCTTATTTTTTATCTTAAACAGTGTTGTTTTGCCATATTTCATTATCTTGTCATTTCGTTAACTATTATGATGTATTTTTTCCTTTTTCTAGCTAACTGGGATGAATGTTGGAGAAATTACTTTGGTCTTTTGTTGTCCTTCTAGATGCTATTTTTAGCACAAGGGACCTATAACATGAGGCGTACAGAAGAATTTGAAAGTGTGTTGTTATAGTGAGCTGCTACACTACGATGTTGTTACATCATGGTGTTGTTACAGACCCGCTATTACAAACTGCTGTTACAGTCATATTGCTGATCGGATATCGTCAAATTCCAGATGCCAACATGTCCTAAAATGTTGTTATGCTACAGCTGCCGCTTTCCATGACAGTTGTAGGAGTCATTACATATTATATTTTAGAATGAAAACTTTTAAGCATTTTTTATTGTAATCAATATTTTCCCAGTCAGACTTTTTATTAAGGAATTGGTTGTAACTATATTTATCTTATTTTGATCAGCATGAGAATCATAATATTATCGTGACTGATCCATTCCTCGTTTTTCTGAACATGTAACCATTATATAGCTCTCGACCCTTGAGGTGTGTTCAGGAGGCGTAGACAGTTGGAGATGTTGGTAATAGTATTCCTTGGATTTATGCTGCCATGGAAAATAGGTAAGAATATCACCAAACATCTATCATAGAGATGGACGATAAGATTTTTGGTCAAGTTATTTCTATTTTTATTGATCCCGGATCTAATTATATTTATGTTAATCCTAACCTGGTGGATAAGTATGGCTTGAGAAAAGAAGTGCATGCAGAGTCTTGGTTGGTGCAGTTGGCTACATGTACGATGAAGAGAGTTCATCATTGGGTAAGAGCTTGTGCATTTGAGTTGAATGGTATTCCTACAACAACACATTTGAATGTACTACCATTTGGATCATATATTATGCTTTTGCATATGGATTGGTTGTATCTTCATAAGACCAAAGTAGATTGCTATGTGTTAGTCATCAGTATTTTTGCATATTTTGATGACTAGATTCCTTGGCTGAGTTTTCTAGAAGCTAATCTCAATCTGTCAATTTTTCATCTAGAAAACACAATTTTTTTTTGTCTCCCTACCTTTCCTTTTCATCCTATGATGACAAAAGTATTCAATTTTCAAATCCTATCTCATTTCAGCAAAGTCTCCCTGTTTATGGCTATCATAGGTTCTGTCTCTCTGATATCAAAATCCCCTGTTTTCATAAGTCTCATTATCGAGCATTTGACAAAAGACATGTCTTTCTCTCACTTATCATTAGATCATATGATAACCTGATCATGACTAAGGAAATATTCAAAATCTGTGACAAATTGTCTCTAAGTCTAGGTGGTGGTGTTTAGGGCAATTTTCCTTTACTAAGTTATCCTAAGCCAAAAATTTTGTGTCTAGTACTAGTCAGCCATCAATTGTTTCCTATTCTGCAAAAAAATACACTGATTTAGCCTTAGGTCATACACCACTAACAGGTTACTTGTTTTCATTCTAGCAAGGCTCAGGAATGTTCAAATTAGGAAAAGATAAGGAGTTTCCCTGTCTGAAGAAATATGATTAGATTAGGCATGATCCCCATGAAACACCAAAGAAGCCCTCCAAAGTTCAAAAGAATATATTTTTACATCTCTGCAAGGGTGTAATTGAGTGATGATCAGTGTGCAAATGGGAGCAAAGGAACAAACTTAACAAGTTTCACATACTAAAATAGTTTTCCATCAGGAGTCATATGGAGAGCAGTAAGTAAAAGAACATCAAATGTACATGGTTTAAATCCAAAGGGTTCCTGAAGACAGTGGTAATTCATCAAGATAAATAAATACAAAGGACTAAGTGATGCTCAACACTCCATGATTAACTCCAAAGGTAGCACTGCCCAAGTTCTCAGAAGGGTGACTTAGCATTACAAGTTTCTCTGTTTCAATAAGAAGGACAATCTTTGACAATAAGAGCTCCAAAGAAAGTTAGGCAACCAGGATGAGAGTATAATAAGGACAGCTGCTTCTTATACCTTATCATGAAATAAACTTTGAAAGATTGTCACAAAAAATTTCACTACCCTTAAAAAAAAGTCAAGGGAAAGAGTTAGTTCAAAGATTTCTAGCAGTAAGTGCTCCCCATGTACCAATCACATTGTTTACTCCCTAAAAAAAATTCACAGTGATATGGTACAAAGCAAAGATATATATTATATAACAAGGCACAGTGTTGAGATGGATGAAGTTCTATGTTTAATAGAACCTCCTTCAAAATGAGCAGAGGGTCAGAAACACATTTTTATGGCCTCCTTCACAACTAAATAGATGGTCAGGTCTCCAAGTATTAACACTGTGTTTAAGAAAAAATGTCAGTAATAGGTAGATTTGAGAGATAATGTGTTTGAAAGAGTTCATTCTAGTAATAAACCAAAGCAAAAGAACAGTTTCGATGATGTATACCTCTCAAAATCTAGGAAAGGGCATAACGCAGTTATCTGGTTTAAAGACAGCCTTCCAAGGATACGTATAGTGTTTTTCAGATGGTTTTTTTTTAAGCACAAACAGTTGGTTTTAAAAATGACTAAAACTCACCTATGGAAAATCAACTGTTTTAAAAAAGACTTTTTGATAAAAGACCATCCTTGAATGATGTAGCAGAGATAAACACATTACGGTTTTGAGAAGGACAACTTAAAAGATATAAAGAAGCTGGTAAAGGGGCAACCCCTCAACAAAGGGACAAAGTCATTTTGTTTCAACACAAATGCTAAGGCAAAAAAGGAGAAGTTTTGTTTTTCAAATTGATAAGGGAGGGAAAAAACATTCAAAATATTTTTAAGAAGAGCTATAATAGCTCTCAAAGTGAACATTTTGCATTCTATTGTGCAACTGACAGAGAAGAGAGTGATTTTTCGAACCCTGAGCAAGTTAGTTTGCAAATTTTTTAAGACGTGATGCGCCTGTAGTAGGACGTGACGCGCTTGTAGTGTCCCTCCGAAGGTTTTTTCACACGGTGTAACGCACCTGTGAGATAGCACGACGCGCCTATTTTCTCCAACCAACCTTCCCCGCCTGGCGTTCATAAGGTGCCCGGCCCGACACACAACAGCGTGCAGGTGCTACGCACCTGTGCACAGGTCTCCAAAGGTGAAAAAAGCCGGTTTTTGCTCAGAATTTGGGTTGTTCAAACACAACAAGAAGATTCAAAGGTATTTTTCGTGCCCTTGCATCTCAATTTTGGTCACAAAAATGTTTTGAAATCAAAACTTAAAAGAAGAAAAACAATGATTTCAAAGAAGAAAACAGTGATTTCAAAAGGGGAAACATAGTGGTTTTCAAAGGTCTCCTGCTTGCTAAATAAAAAGAAAAACAGTGTTTGAGGAGAAATGGATTATTATCAGTTGAAAGGCCTGTTTTGATTAAGAAGCCAAACATAGTTTTTAAAAGAGAAAAGCATTGTTTGAAGAAGAAAGACCTAGTTTGATCAACGACTTGTTTTGATAACACAAGTAAAGAAATCTGAGCAAAACATGCCTCCAAGGAAGGTCAGCAAGGGTGGATTTCAAAAAAGGTTGAGCCTATTACAACCAAAGAGTTAAATGATTCCCCTTCATTCCTTTTCAACTTTCATGAGGTAGGGTGCCTTGATTTTTTCCAAAAATTCCAGGAGGTCACCAATCACCCCCCCCTTAACACAATTGTTTGCCTTGAGGCTGCAAGGGAAACATGTTCACATAGCAAGCCTTGATTTTATTCTCACTCCTAGGTCAGTGTCAAATGCCACCAAGATTCCCTATCTTGGTGAGAAATGGTTCAAACAAGCCTATTTGGACCTAGACCACTACAAGCCCTTCTTGAAACCAGCTTACCAAAATTAATGCAAGGCTATTTTCCCCTTTTCTCATCTATTGAACATGAGCATGGGGACAACCCACATACAACTAGTGATGACGAGGAACAAAGGGAAGAGGTTCAAAGCATTGATGAGGAACATAACAATCCTCAAGCAAGCAGTAATGATGAGGAACATAATAGTCCTCAAAAAAGTCATGAAAGCAGTCAAAGGGACAGTGAAAAAAGCGCCCCCCAGCAAAGTAGTGACCATGGTGGTAGCCCACACACAGAGTCTAAGGAAAACAGTGAAGATAGTGGCAGCATGCAAAATGACAATGAAGACAGTCATGATGGAAGTAGATCATATGAAAAACTTGAAAACAGTGAGCATGGTAAGGGCAAAATACATCAAGAGGTTCAAAACAGTGATGAAGGTAAAGGTGGCAGCCCTCAACAAATTTAAAATAGTGAGGAGGGTAAACAAAGCAGTCCTAAAGACAGTCATGATAAAAGCAGATGCAGTAAACAAGGCAGCCCTAAAGAAGAACATGAAAACAGTGAACAGTGTAGCAAATTAGGTAATGAAGAAGGAAGTAGTGTAAAAGATCAAGTTGAACAAATACTAGTGATGGAACCTCCTCTCTCTTCTCCTCAACACAGCCAAGAACATGTGCTAGCTACCTCTCCTAGGCAAGGGGCTATGACTCTTTCTCCAAAAGTGGTGAAGCCTAAGACCACTAAATCTACAAAGAAGAAGACTATTCAAGTTGTAACTACCAATGTTACTAGAGCACTCCGAAGTAGAGGAAATTTTCCCAAGAGACATATCATTGAAGTGCCAAAGAGAACAAGAGCAAATAAGTCTATCCAAAGCAAGGGCAAAGAAAAATTTGAACAGCAGGAGAGTAGCCATGAACAAGAAAGAGAGTTTGACATCATACAAATATACAGTGATGTTGGAGATGACGAAGCCAGAATCCTTGAGTCACTTTTGCAAAACAGAGAATCCCAAATCCGGGACTTAGAAATTGATCTAGAAAGGTTGAAAGACCTCATACACTTTCTACAAATGCAAAATAGACATATGAGTGGGCTAATGGAAATCTATGAGGCCTGGGCATTCAAATACCAAAGGGAAGCATACAAAGCACAAGTCAAGCTTGAAGAGTATATGGGAGAATTTGATGACATTGAGGAAGAAGAAAAGATAGTAAGAAAAAGGCCTAGGACTATGGGTCTTAGGAAAGCTTTGGAGAAACAGAGGGAAGAAGAAGCAACCCTTGCTCGATCGTATCCTCTCACACAATTGCTTGCCCAAGAGATAGAAAATGATAAAGAATCATGGCTTGAAAGAGCCAACAAGAATTTGGAGGACAAATTGGACAAGGAAAATAAAGACTTGGGTTTTGAAAGGAAGATGACCAGGCATTACAAGAAAATAAATCAATTTGCTCGAAGAAAACTCAAAATTGCTTAAGAAAGGCTCAAAACTTCCCAAAGGAGGCACTCGGTGAAAAAAGGGGAAAAAGAAATATCTAGGCTTGGAATCTTGGCATCAGCTTCCCTGCATGGTTCTAGAAACCCATAAGGGGTTTTCTCACCAAAATTGAGCAATTTTGGACATGATCTTGTTTTTTGTGATTTTCTGGCCCTAATTGCACATTTTTCTAGGCGCTGCCATGTTTTCTAGGAGCATCCTCAGCTCATGAAAGTAATTTTTTTGGATGTATTAAATTTTGGGGCATCTAATCACAAATTTTCAGATCAAAAGAAGGTG
The DNA here is from genome assembly GCA_034641835.2 of Pinus albicaulis. Lineage (NCBI taxonomy): Eukaryota > Viridiplantae > Streptophyta > Pinopsida > Pinales > Pinaceae > Pinus > Pinus albicaulis. The sequence continues at coordinate 100,067,498 of CM076581.1, forward strand.
TTTTGGTCCCCCAAAGAGGAAAAAATCAGTCAGAATTCACCTTTCTGCCTCACATATTAGCAGATGAGACCCTCCCGGGTTTTTTCACTCAGTCCACTTTTTGACAAACTTATAGGGATCATTTTGGGAAAAATCAAGTAGTTCCAGATACTAGACATCCATTTCTTTCCAACTAGCTATCACGGGTCTCGTTTTGACATCAGGAAGTTCCTCAAAAGTTATCTTCAAAACATGCTTTCTTCTGGCGCTACGCTCCTGTAGCATTTTGGCTGAAAAGGCAGTTTTCTGAAGGTGGCCACCCAAATGTGCGTTAAGCTATTTTTAACTCTATGTCAGAGATTAAAAGTCAATTTTCTTGCTATTTTTAGCTTAAATAGATATTTTTGAAGATATTTTGTGCCTTGGGCTTTGCAAAGCCTTAAGGGCAAAATCAGATATTTGTATTAGGCCAATATAGTTGCTCTAGGAGGGTTTCTTCCTCTTTGGCCTGTATTATCCAAGAGGATTCATTGTAACCACAGGCTAAACTTGAATTTATAGAGAAATACATAGCATTATTAGCTTTGAAGAAATACTTGTCTTATGAAGTGGATGATCTCTTGCTTGACTTTGATGGTGGAGGAGGATTGTATGTAGGATTCAATGGCTTGGTGAATGGTATTGTGTTCCTTATCTGTTATGTTTTCTTAGTTTATCATACATGTTTTCATGCTTCTTGCTTGCTATATTTCAGTAAAGAATAATTTTGAGATATGCCTATGGAGGCACCTCAAATTTCTTGATTCATTGGAGCTTAAATGTTTTCATCTTTCTTGGTTATGTCAAAGAATTCTTAATTGCTCTTTGATACCCTAAGAACTTGTTATCAATTTCATTAATGGTTATTATGTATGTTGTCTAGTATGATTCACGGTATGCCCTGCTTACTCATAGCTAATCAAAACTCCATTTCTGAAATCTCTCTCTGAATTATTGGTTGTTTTAGTTAAGTCAAAGAGGTCTTGTTTCGATCTTGCCCTTTGTCTATGCTTTGCAGTCTTATTTCAAAGTTCCCGATAGCTCAAGATATGATGTCTAGGAGTTCCCTCTTCATAGATTGAGTTGTTTGTTTGTCTTATTTGTTTTCCCAAAATTCTAAAAGTGATTTTCCCAAAGTTAGAGGGTCTTATACTTCTATGTATCACTGGATTGTTTATTTTCTGCATCTATCAGTTTGAGTTTCGTTCATAGAGATTAATGGTCAGCCCTAACTCATGAATTCTTGTTGTTTAAACTATTTATGGTTAAAATCTCTTTGTCTTTCACAAACTTAGTGTCCATCTCATTTCATTTTCACCCAAAGAATCCATTTATCTCGACCAAATCGGCCCTGCAGTAATACCTTGTCCATCATAGAGACAGTCTCGACCTTTTCGACCCCATAGCCCAGTTGATCTGACGAACTTTTTATCTATTCATCCTTTGATCAGGTCCCCTAAAAAACCTAAAAACAAACCAAAAACATACTTAGCAACTAGCCTAAAATCCAATATACTGAATCAAACAAGTTTATATCCTTTGCATAATAGAGAGAGCCCTCTTTGAGTCCAGGAAGGCTAGGTCCTAGGGCTCCAAAGCTTGGTCTAATGTTACCTTGTCATTTGGCTTGCAAATCTGCCAAATCATGGGACCATAATACTATGAAAAGGCCATTGAGTGCTTGGAGGATAATGGAGAAAATAAAATCTTGTAGGGGAAGAAGAAGCCTACATCAGTGAGGATGGTCATAGCTGCGAAAGGCTAAGCGCAGTTGTGGGAAAGGGCTTGTGAAGTTTGCAGTTCATATTTCCAGTGACAAGGGTAAGAAAATTTAGGATGCAAAAAGATTCAATAGGTACCCTGTACTGCAGCAGTTTAAGGATGTGTTTGCAGCAGAGATTCCATATTTGCCTCCGCACAGGGAAGTAGACTTTTCTATTGAATTGGTACCAAGGGCAACACCAACATCAAAGGCTCCTTACAAGATGAGCACACCAAAATTAGTAGAGTTGAAGTTGCAACTGAAGGAAATGCTTGATAAGGGATACATTAGGCGAATTGTATCACCTTGGTGTGAACCAGTGTTGTTTGTGAAGAATAAGGATGGTACTCTTAGATTGTGCATTAATTAGAGGCAACTAAACAAGGTGACGATCAAGAATAGATACCCATTTCCAAGGATTGACGACTTTTTTGATCAGTTGAAGGGAGAAAAAGTGTTCTCAAAGATATATTTTGGTCAGTATATCATCAGGTATGCATCAAAGAAGATGAAATCTACAATATTGCCTTCAGGACCAAGTATGGGCATTATGAGTTTGTTGTAGTTCCATTCGGTTTGGTTAATGATCCAACTACTTTTATGTGTTTTCTCAATAGTGTGTTGCATCCTTATCTAGACAAGTTTTTTATTGTGTTCATATGACATATTGGTATATTCTAAGGATTAGGAAGAGCATGCCAAACATTTAGAAACAATGTTGATATTTCCAAGAGAAAATCAATTGTAGGCTAAGATTAGCAAGTGTGAATTATTTCGACATAAGTACAGTACTTGGGTAATTTTTTTTCCAATAATGGAACAGAAGTAGACCCATAAAATATAAAGGCTATCATGGAATGGGAATCTACTATAAATGTGGAGAAATTCATATCATTCATGGGCTTAGCAGGTTACTATAGGAGGTTCATCAGGAACTTCTCACACAAGACATATCCTATTACATCATTGTAGAGGAAAGGTTAGATATTTGAATGGAAAGAGGGGCGTGCAACCAGTTTTGAGAAGTTGAAGTAGTTTTTGACACATGCTCCGGTGTTAAAGATTGTAGATCCATATAAATAATTCATAGTGCGTAAAAATTCTTGCAAGAGAGGGCTTGGTATAGTCCTTATGCAAGAGGCATATGTGATATGCTATGAGTCCAGGAAACTGAATGAGAATGAGAAGAACTATGTGAATCATGATCTTAAGTGGGTTGAGATATTTGTTTGACCAAAAAAATTTGAACGTCACACAAGCTAGACGGTTAGCTACCCTTAGTGAGTTTGACTTTTAGATCAGGTACATTAAGGGAAAGTAGAATAGGGTTGCAGATGCTCTCAACAGGAAAGTACAATTGAGACATGTTGCAGTAGTGATCTCATATGGGATAGATTTACAGGATCATATCTTACATGCAAGACAACAATATGTCAGGTACATGGAGCTTATGCACAAGTTACAACAAGGTACAGGTGATCAGGATGTGGATTATCATCTTACATTAGGTGGCTTGGTGAGATTTTGGGACAAGAAGGAAGTGGCAAATTTTGTGGTGAGATGTTTGAACTCTTAGTAGGACAAAGTAAAGTGTAAGCATCCAGGTGGTTTGCTTCAGCCTCTTCTAATTCCGGAGTGGAAATAGGAGGTCATTTCCATGGATTTCAGTACATGTTTTCCGAGGAAATTGATGCAACATGATTCTATCATGGTCGTGGTAGACAGGTTGAGCAAGGTATCTCACTTCATTCCAATGCAAACTACTTATTCAGCTAGTGAGGTAGCACGGGTCTTCATCATGGATATAGTGAGATTGCATGGTTTTTGAAGAAGATTGTCAGACAGGGATGCCAGGTTCACTTCCAAGTTTTTGATGGAACTGTTTGCAAGATTGGGGATTGAGTTAGCCTTCAACACAACTTATCATTCATATACATATGGAAAAACAAATATGGTCAACATGATACTAGAGGATATGCTGAGGATATATGTCATGCATCAATAGAGGAGATGGGAGGAGTACCTTCCATTGGTGGAGGTTGCATACATCAATGAATATCAGGATTCATTGATGATGAGTTCATTTGAGGCATTATATGGGCATAGTTGTAACACTTCCATCACCTGGAGTGATCTAATGAAAAAGGTACTTATTGGACCGAACATATTGCCAAATGTGGAATAGGAAATGAAGGTTATAAAGAAGAATCTAAAGGCATCATGGGACAAGCATAAAATATATGCATACCAACAAAATGCACTTAAGGAGTTTCAGGTTGGGTAGCATATGTATGTGTGCATCAATCCCAAGAAGAAATCCTTGAGGATAAGATCATGTGCCAAGTTCACACCACAGTATTGTGGGCCTTTTGAGATCCTTGAGAGGATTGTAATAGTGGCCTACAAATTTGCAATGCCTCCAATAGTGAAAGTCCATGACGTTTTTCATGTTTCATTGCTTAAAATATATGTAAAGGATGTTGGTAATTCTATTTATTGGTCTATATTGCAGGTGGAGAAATAAGGATAATTCCAGAAGGAACCTCAATGCATATTGTAGTGGATACATCTCATGCTCTAGAATAGAGCACTTGAGTAGATTAAAGTGTAGTGGAAGCACTTTGGGCCCAATGAAGCTACATGGGAGATGGTAGATCAGATGCAGGCTATGTATCCTTTATTGTTTGCTGGTGAAGGAAAATCTGTCTTGGTATTTCTACATATTTATGTATGGTTTCTATTGTAAATACCACAATGAGCTAAGTTATAAAGCTCCAATAAGCAGTATGGTTGTCTTGTTGTCTTTTTTATTATAATAGTTTTCCTTTTGAGCAGGATGTTATTGTAAATACTGCAATGAGTTGCGTTATAAAGATCCATAGGTAAAAAAAAATTCTTTTCAGAGGTATTTCTAGGTATAGGTGTTGTTTAACATTGAGAATGATGTTCCCCTAAGGGGGAGGGGTCTGTAATATACCCAGGGTTAAAATTTCATGTAATAAAACTTAATAAAGGTAAAATAAGACCATGGGAAAGGGACGCTTATTCCAAGTTGAATGTTGGGAAAAATATCCTAGTGGGCATAATTGTTGTGATTATGGCTAAGGGAAATTGGAAAAGGAAACGATTAAGGCTTTGGAAAGGAAAAAAGGTATTTTTGGCACATTATTTATGAAAATAATAGAAAATAGGAGAAAAGGAAGGTGAAAGGTCACATATTGCATGTGAGGAGGAAAATGAAGGAAAATAATGGAAATTGAAGAAATTAGAGGTGTAATATTCCCAATTAGACAAGCTAATGGGAATATAAAATTTTGCTTTAACCTTTCTGTCTCATGAATAAAATTGTGAAGGAGGATCAATAAAACTCCTAAACAACAAAATAAATCAATGTTCAATGTGAGCAAAGTTAAATCTGAGCTATTTTTGTAAACAAACTTAAGTGGGAAAGAGGCTGGGTCATTTGACTGGGTCAACAGGACCAAATCAACAACATTGTCCAGATGCAATGTATCTCCTAGAGGCACAGTTCAGTTCATGTTGGAGGCCACTCATGTGAATGAAGCTAATTAATCAAGATGGTTTAGGGTTTGACAAGATTTCCAAATTATAAAAGAAAGAGGAGGACACCAAGGAGGGGGTTGATGATTTGATATTTTTGCAAGTATTGTCTATTTATACATCCCTCATTCTCTGGCTGTTTAGCTGAGAATAGTGTTGTTTAGCACTAGGGCGTTCCCGGTCAGGAATCCCACCTCTTCCATTTGAGAAGCTGTTGGAGGAGTCTTATTACATCTTGTCCACTATCAGGCAGTTGGCCAAGCTTCATCTTCCAACCAAAATTCAGATCCTGTTGAGGATTTGGTTGTCTTTGTAAGCTGTAGCAAGTGGAGGCTAGATCTACTCAGATCTAGGAAAATCTAGAGGCTCTTTTCAGTGGGAAAGCCTTCTATCCCATTGGCAAGAGGATTTTGGATCCTTGGAGCTACCATTTCAGATCTTGGCATCAGGCCAAACCAGTGCTAGAGCCTATAGCGTAGTTTTCCTTCCATAACTACATTATTTGCAAGTATTCAGTTGTAGGGTGTTTTGACTACATTTTGGAGGAGAGATCTCTGGTGATAGGATTCTCCCTTTCACTGTGGTGATCCATGGATTAGCCATCCAATCCATGTTTGTTTTAGATATGATTTACTTATTATTATATTTACTGTAGAATTCCTAAATATTGTTGTAGATCTGTAATTCTCGATCTCAGATCTACTCCTGTACTTTCATGTTTTGCTCAAAACCCCAAGGGGAATCTGTAGAAGAACTCATCTAGTGTACAGATCTGATATAGATCTATCATTTTGTACTCAAATCTATTCTAGATATTAAATGTAATATACAATTGTTTCAGCCCATAAAATAACGATGTCAAGTTTTGTAGTCTCAATATGTTGTTGCAGCACCTCAATCTAGAGGGTTTCTTCTTGTAAACCTTCTATTTTTCTCTTGTACACTGTATGGGCCACATTATAGATCTGTTTTACTGATGTACATATAATTAGTCAGCCTCCAAATTTTTATTTTTCTTTAACTCAGTGGGACTACGTTATTTCTGAAGAAAAATTGTTGTGCATGACTGCAACCCCATTCTTTGGGTGTTTTTCAGCCATACCAGGTGGTGGGAGGTATGTTTACCTCACCTAGTTTGATTTTTTTTTGCTCTCCTTTTGGATTTAGACATTAGATCCACTGATATAAGGGATCCAAGATTTTTAAACTCATTTCAGTGCACCAATTTGTGAATAGAGCATTATTCCAGCAGGCTTGACTGTGTATTCCCATTTTGGGATATTACAATGGTATCATAGCATCTTTCTTGGCACAGCCTGTGCTTTCTTGCAGAGCCAATATGTCTCCAGAAGAAGAAGGACCTCTCACTGATAGAGAGGAGGGGTACCAAAGAAGAAAATAGATGAAATATTACAAAAAGGACAAAGAGAAGAAGGGTGAAACCCCTTTATCTGGAAGGATTAAAAGAGAAGAGTTTTCTAACACTCTTTCTCAAGCTATGCATGAGTTGAAGGAAGAAATCCAGGAAATGAGGAGGGAAAGACATGCAGATCCCTCAAGGATATTTTCACATCAAGGGAGCCCCAGTACTTCTTATTATGTGTGTGAGAATTCAACCACACAACCTGATCTACAACACTGTAACATGCCCACTTTCTTGTCAAAGGAAGAAGGAGGAGAAGTAACACCAAAGGAGGAAACTCTTGGTGAATATCTCCAAGAGTATGAATCTTAGTCAAGGATATTCAAAGAGCATCTCAGTTTCCCAAATTTTTGTCAGCTTAAAAAAGAAAGGAGATCCTATAGCTATAGTAGAAGAAGAGGGTGCATGCAGCCCACTTTTGGTAGATATTCTCTACCTATTTTTGATGGATCACCTAAGAGCTCAGCTCAATCTTGGGTAGGGTAGCTTGAAAAATATTTGCAGCTACATCAAGTCTAAAAAGAAGAAGCCATGAAGGTAGTATCCCTGCATCTTCAAGGGAAGGCTTATGCCTGGTGGCTAATTTGAGTCATTCTCCATGAAAAATGTCAAAATTTCCTCTTATGCAAGGTTTACTAGGAGGCTAGTAGAAATATTTGATGTACATACTAAAACCTCTTTGAGGAAGCAAATCAAGCCAAAGGAGTCTGAATATTTGCATGAGTTGGAGGAATCCATGGAGCCTACCCCATTTTTGAATATTGTTGAAGGGGTTAAAGATCTGCAACATGATTTTCCAAGGGAAAAGGCCCCACTTCAGCAAGAAAATTCTTCTCAAGTAGAAGACATGAGTGTCCTTTCCTCAAGGAGAGATGAAGGAAAATGATCTCTTATTGATGGGGCATACTCCATTGATGAGGAGAAGAAAGAAGAAGAGCTGAAGGGTTCCTCCAGTGCTGTGACAGCAGGAGGAGATCTATTTATATTGAGAGATGGAGATGAAGTCATTGCTTCCACTAAGAGGGCCCTTGTATATTTTCAAGGAGACCCCAAGGATCCTATACATGAATAGGATGAGAAGCAAGTGTCTATGCTAGTAGAAAATAAGACAGAACAAAGGAGGGGTCACAACATTGTCATAACAAGAGATGATCCACTAGTGCATGAAAAAGAGAAGGAAGAAAATGTTCCAAGCAAAAGCACTCTTGAATCTTTAAGAGTGACATCACATGATCATGGGACTTCCACACAAAAATCAGAGGTGAACTTACATAGTGGAAGTAAGGAGATGTTGATTCCATTTGACAGGAATGTGAGGATGAATCATGAGGCATCACTGTCTTGTGGAAAACCACTTGGAAGACCACCTGATTTAGAATTGGTGAAAGGTGTATCAAATCTTGATGCTCCACTCATGAATTCAAGAAGGATTGGAGCATTAGAAGAAAAAGCTACAACACTGGGAGGCTTGGGTAAGCTCAAGGAGAAGGGAGATATTGTTCCCTTATCATCACCACCCACTCTCCTATCTAGATCTGCGCTGTGGGAGGAGAAAAATGGGAACATCAGCCTTCCAACACAAACCTTTGGCATAGGAGATGTTAAGGAGGGGATTAGCAACATGACAGATATTTCTGTTAATGCATCATCTGCGCTGTCACTCTTGAACAGTCTAGATCTATATTGGAAATCCCAAATTCTAGTGGATTATTCCAAGGATCTACACACTTGTATGATACTTGATGACCAGCTGCATGAAGAGGGCTATTTAGTCCAATAAGAGGTCATATATCATCATGGTAAAGTCTTATTGTCTAGAGCCTCCACGCTCAAGCAGAAGATACTACAAAGAGCTTACAGAGAATTCTATTTCATCCATATGTACTCCATGAGGATTTACAACATCATCATGAGGAGCTTTGATTGGGAAGGTTTGAAAGAAGAGTTGTATCAACATTTTCAAAGATGCATGAAGTATGTGGAGTTGGGGCAGAAAAATGACTCCATAAAGGGGTTATTTTAGCCATATCTTCCTTCTTTGGGAAGAGGAGGAAGATCCATGCACAACTCCATGTGTATGAGAGGTGTTGATGGTGAGGAATCTGATTATGTAAGTCAAGTTTTATTTTTTGGTTATACATATTCTTTCACCATGTTTATGCAGGCCATAGCTCCAAGGAGGAGTGAAATATCATGTAAATCTCATGGAAAATAGTGGGCCACTCAAATTTCTAGATTTGGCCACTCCCTTGATGAACAAAGGGAGATTCTCTATCATGATGGGTGCTTCCCTAAGGCACCAAAATTATCTCACACTTTCATCCATAGTGAGGTAACATGGGAAAAAAGTAAGTGGTGGGACGACCACTTACCACATCTTGATCTGATGCAGGAAGGAGATGCCCTGCGCTGGTACCATATGTGGGACTATGACCCACCTCCTCTTGTTCAAATTTCTATTTATGTAATTGTAATTTTTCTTCCATACATGGATGATGTACTTGTCCTATTTTTGGATTTGTATTGAGGAATAATAGGAGACATGTGTGTACCACATGGGATGGAGACTCTCTTTGTATACTTTGCTACATATTTCAGGGAGAGTAGGGGTTCAACCATGTTTGTTTCAGTAAAATTCTTGACTCTTTGTGGGATGGATCATGTACATCTCATAATGACTTTGAAGGGACAAATCATGGAAGGATCGATTGGTGAACACTCAGCTTATGCAGAGAGCTGGATCCTTGATGGTGTCACCAATGGGGAAGGAGAAGTGTTGCAACACTCACCCTATCAGTTGCTTGAGGACAAGCAACATTTTGGAGGGGAGGATTGTAATATTCCCAATTAGCCAAGCTAATGGGAATATACAATTTTTCTTTAACCTTTCTGTCTCATGAATAAAATTGTGAAGGAGGATCAATAAAACTCCTAAATAGCAAAATAAATCAATGCTCAATGTGAACAAAGTTAAATCTGAGCTATTTTCATAAACACACTTAAGTGGGAAAGAGGTTGGATCATTTGACTGGGTCAAAAGGACCAAATCAACAACGTTGTATAGATGCAATGTATCTCCTAGAGGAACAACGTAGTTCATGTTGGAGGCCACTCATGTGAATGAAGCTAATTCATCAAGATGGTTTAGGGTTTGACAATATTTCCACATTATAAAAGAAAGAGGAGGACACTAAGGAGGGCGTTGATGATTTGATATTTTTGAAGGTATTTTCTGTTTAGACATCTCTCATTCTCTGGATGTTTAGTTGAGAATAGTGTTGTTTAGCACTAGGGTGTTCCCGGTCGGGAATCCCACCTCTTCCATTTGAGAAGCTCTTGGAGGAGTCTTGTTACATCTTGTCCACTATCAAGAAGTTGGCCAAGCTTCATCTTCCAACCACAATTCATATCCTGTTGAGGATTTGGTTGTCTTTGTAAGCTGCAGCAAGTGGATGCTAGATCTACTTAGATCTAGGAAAATCTAGAGGCTCTTTTCAGTGGGAAATCCTTCTATCCCATTGGCAAGAGGATTTTGGATCCTTGGAGCTACCATTTTAGATCTTGGCATCAGGCCAAACCAGTGCTATAGCCTACAACATAGTTTTCCTTTCATAACTGCGTTATTTGCAAGTATTCAGTTGCAGGGTGTTTTGACTACGTTTTGGAGGAGAGATATCTGGTGATAGGATTATCCCTTTCACTGTGGTGATCCATGGATTGGCCATCTAATCCATGTTTGTTTCAGATCTGATTTAATTATGATTCTATTTGTTGTAGAATTCTTGAATATTGTTGCAGATCTGTAATTCTAGATCTCAGATCTACTCTTGTACTTTCATGTTTTGCTCAAAACCCCAAGGGGAATCTATAAAGGAACTCATCTAGTGTACGGATCTAATATAGATCTATCATTTTGTACACAGATCTATTCTAGATCTTAAATGTAATATACAGCTGCTTCAATCCATAAAATAACGTTTTCAAGCTTTGCAGTCTTAATATGTTGTTGCAGCATCTCAATCTTGAGGGTTTCTTCTTGTAAACCTTCTATTTTTCTCTTGTATGTTGTATGGGCCACATTATAAATTTGTTTTACTGATGTACATGTAATTATTCAGCCTCCATATTGTTATTCTACTTTAACTCAGTGGGACTGTGTTATTTCTGAAGTAGAGTTGTTGTGCATGACTGCAGCCTCATTCTTTGGGTGTTTTTCAGCCATACTAGGTGGTGGGAGGTTTGTTTATATCACCTAGTTTGATTTTTTTTTGCTCTCCTTTTGGATTTAGACATTAGATCCACTGATCTAAGGGATCCATGAGCTGAAAACTCATTTTAGTGCACCAATTTGTGAAGAGAGCGTTATTCCAGCAGGATTTGTTGTGTATTCCCATTTTGGGATATTACAAGAGGCCTCATAAATAAAAAGACCTCATAGCATCATTTGGAAAGACTTTGTCAACATTTTTTCAATTCAATTTTAGAGTTAATCTTAGGGAGGATAAATCACCAAGAGGATAAAGAAAGCAAGAAAGAAAGGAAAGGAAAGGAAAAACAAAGGAAAATGAAAGGAAAAGCAAATAATGACAAGGAAAGAAAACAAATGCAAGGATCAAGCAATTTTAGCGGGAATACTTGCAGGTAACATATTGCATGTGTAATTTCCTAGCTGGCTTTGACATGCATGGTATGTGCATGTTGGTATATGGTCCTTTTTCTGTCACTGGCATGGATCTTGCCAAGTTTCGACAATGGATTTTAGCCTAGCCTTTCTATTTCCGGATAGCCATGGTGTGATGGGATTGTTCTCAATTTTGAGCTTTGTATTGTTGGATTGTTACAGAATCCAGGGTGAGTTGGCCTCAAGAAAATTCCAAAATGGCGAGGAATCCCTTGACTGGTAATTGTGGGATACATGGTAAAGCCTAAGGGCGGAGACGAGAAAATTCCTCAAGGACGGTGAAGAAATTCTGAGGCATCCAAGCTCGGTTTAGTTTGTGATCTCGACACCAGTTTAGGTGTGTTCATAGTATGGAGAGGGTGGAGGTGGTTTAAATTATGTATTCCCTTGGTTTTATTTGGATTGTTTTATGCCATGAGATACCACATTCATGCTTGGAATATGGCACAAGGGTGATTGGATGAAGAGAAATTTGGCTAAGCTAATATATGGTCGAGTGGAACGTGGAAGTCCCAAAACCGATTGATATTTACCTATGTCTAATAAAGCTAATTTTCTCTTTATTTTGGTAAGGAAATGTACTGGTTATTATGTGGCTTTAGTGGTTGTTCTCTAATTTTTATTTACCTGGTTATATGTTGGTTATAAGCATGGTTTTCTGACAGATTTTAGTCGTGGAAATTTTCATGTTTTCACTCATAACTAGGTAAATAATGAATGTAATGCCTAATTGAAGTTAAGAAAACTAATGAGAGAAGGTAGCGACCCTTCTTGTTAAACACCTAAGATGAGTTTTCAGTCCCTCATCTTCAGACTTTCATTCATGACCTATAGGTTTCATATCTACCAAGTGTTTGATAGAATTTCAATCTCGGTTGGGGATGGTCAGGTCAAGTCCTGGTTCCCATTTTTTTCTTACAAGCATTGTCTTCATGTCTTTTATGAGTTATATAAGTTTCATATATTTCTGGGAAAATGCCTAGCGCCAGCCCTGGAAAATAACTTTAATTATTGTAGTCACTGGCACAACATTAGTAGAAAAGGCCATAGTTGCACTGATGCAGGCCTATGGGAGCAACTGGGAACCCATAGGTGCTTGGAAGCTCTGGAAAGGGAGAAATTGGGGCTCTAAGTCAAGAAAAAGTTTATTTGTCACAGGGGTTGGATACCTAGAGGGGTTGGGTTACTCTTGGAGGTCTTGTGGCACACGAGGGAAGTTAGTAAGGTCCCGTTGTGTCGACACCATTTCCTTAAGGTAATCTAGGAGGTCAAGTCATATCATAGTGACCCTCAACTCAAGTTTACCCCGGGAAAGCCAGTGAAAGCGGGTAAATGTGGGAGGAGGCGTTACAACTGAACAAGGAAAACAACTTGTGGTCGAATTACGTAGTACTAAGTCTTCCCAATTTGTCTCTTCTCACTCAAAAGGTGACACTAAGAATACAAAAGGATACATATTTCAAATTTAGACACACACCCAGAATTATCTCAATATTGATGTTTTCTTTTATTATTATGGTAATGTCGATGGTATTCACACTACTTGAAGTTTTCTAGAGCTTTGAGAGTTTTATAGACATGATTATATCTCACACCCATACTTCGCTTTCTTTCGGTTTAATAATTTTGTTGATATTAGGGATTTCTTGAAAAGTGGCAGAGAAAGGCAAAGTGATATTAATTTGGTCTTCTAGTTTTAGGTTGTTAATATTTCCAAATTGTTTGCTCTTTTTTTTTTTAAATTTCTGTATTTGTTTTAGTGTTAATTAGTGATACATTATGGAGATTGTAAAATTTGTGCATCACACTACTTGAAGTGGTCTAAGTCATATCATATATTTTTCTCTCTTGGGCATTTGGTTGCTTTTGTAAGATTTTCTTTACATCCAAGCTTCCAATTTTTTCTTTGTTCCAATTTCTTGCAAGAACTTGAAGAAATTATTATGTCCAGAACAAATTTATGCATTAATCAATAAAAGTTGGATTTCTTTAATTATTGAGTCTATTCCCACTATTTAAGTGATTATTTTCTATTATATATATATATATATATTATGATTACCATTTGATACTACTATATTTTCTTCACTTTTCTTACATTATTTGATTAATTTGTATTCAAGTATCCATTTGGTATACTTACATCTGTAAATTACTATGTCTTTATTTCATTCTTTATCATTATTTATAGCATGTATACATGTGTTTTAGTCATCTCAACCCTATTCATGTCACCGTTGGAAGATTGACTAAAACTGAGAGGGGAGTGAATCAATTTAGTGAATTCACAGATATCAAAATTTCTATTTACTTTTCCTTTAAATATTTGTTTTAACCATTAAATGAGAATCATAACACCTTATGAAAAACATATTTAAAAATATAAACAACATGTAACATGTAAACTGCAACATACAATCAATACATATGGACACAAGATATAAGTGGAAACCCATAAAAGGAGAAACCCACAAACTTGTTTTTGTTGTGATGCAAAGGCAAGCTCTTACTTCCTCTATTACATAATATTTTTGGAGGCTCCAACCTCTCTGCTATTATTCAAGCTACAACTTGTTGGGAAGCTCCTACTCCCACTTACATAAATTTTCTGCAAGATATAACCCACAAGAGGCTCCTACCTCAACAGGCTCCAACCTATTATTTTTTAGCCTACAAATTGAAAGGAGACTACAATCCCTTGAGGCATAAAAATTATAATGTGTTGGTTTACTTGGCAATAATGATGAATACCTCTATCTCTGTTTCAACTTCCTCTCCTCAAATTTTCTTCACATTTACTTCACATGAGCCAAGTTACTCACAGACAATAACTCAACTCTTCCACATACTCTCTAACCATTCAACCTTTCCAAAAGTGCACTTTTATATAAATATAGTTTTATGTTTGTTAGTATTCCATGAATGAATATGAAATGAAAAGTTTGCCTCTTTGTATTCCAAGGTCGTCTCTTCGTTTCCAAACTATTTCAACTTTTTAATATTAAAAGTAGCAAAACTGAATTTCAAAGTATTCAAATAATATGCATTGACATAAGCACACTCAAATCATTTGTCATTGCGGCCTTGCATCACAACTTTTTCATGCATATTTAACAACACCTCTCCAAGCAAATCAAATCAACCATCATATGCACATAATATACATCTGCAACATAACATCGTTAGCTGCTTCAAGAACAATAAGAAAACCTCCTCAGTTGTTTCAAAAACATACCTTGCCTTACAAGCATAATAATCATAACAACATTACATCACTATATCACACCTGAAGTAAGTGTACCTCTATTCTATTGTCAAGATAATCACACCTCTTCTGCATTCACATTGTAACATACCTCTTGCTATTTAGCAACGTACATGACAATCTTTGCAACATACCTTAGCATCACGACATACCTTAGAATCACGCAAGCATAATAAAAATAGCAATACAACATCATACCATATGCAATCACAACAAGAAGACTCTAACATACTCAAATCTTTCACCTCCTGATCAATAACACTTCAACACCCTTTGCACCATACCTTTCTTCTCCTTTGCCATCACCATTTTCCATTAATTCCAACAATGGAAACAATTAGATTGTTTAACCTTACGGGGTTCAAAGTGTTGTGGTTGAAACACTACAATTTAAACCTCCACATATTTTTGGCAATAATACAAGGGCTGAATTACAATCCCTTGATTCTTCCTTTTGTAGCTTTGTAATTGTGTTTTAATTTAGCCTTATGATCTTGCCTACAATTCGATAACCTAACATTCAAATTCAATTTCTTAACCAAACTAATATTTCTTCTTGTTTGTTTGATCATATATTGGATACTAATACCTTTTGTAAACAACTCAAGTGCTTTTATGATGTTATTTCTTGATATATTTAAATTCAAGCACACAGATATATTCTTGAAAGGCAAATTTTTAATGATGTTTCTCAACCTTGAGCTGTCTTATGAATACTACGCTCTAATGTTCACACGAACTAGTGGTAAATCTCTTGAATTTGATCCTTTGTCTAAAATTTGAAAGTGGAAAAGAATTTTAGAAGTTTTATAACATGTGCAACAACAACCCTCCCCCATTGTGATATGAATTCTTCATAAAATAATGGAGGGGAATCTGATTTTTTCTTATATTATGATTTTTAACTATTTGCAATTATTCAAGTTATATTCTAACACAATTGTACATATTTGGATTTGATTTATTTTATGATTTTCATGAGTTTCCTAACCTAGTCCAATGGTTTTTCATTAAGAAATTTACCTTTTTTTTGGGTCAATTTCATCTTCATTTTGTTTTTTTTTTGGGTCAATTTCATCTTCATTTTGTTTTTTTGAATATCAAAGCTTTGAAAGGAAATCTCTGTTCAAGATAAATCTAGACTTAACTCATGGTTTCTATGCTGAAAGAAACTAGATGCTAGATACGAGATAAGGGTAATCTAGACCTGGATAAAAAAAAGTACACTACTTTAGGTTTAGTTGGATGCTAGATTTAATGCTAGCATCCAAATTTAGATGCACTGCGAAGAAATCCCCTTAGGAAGTGGCAAATATTGGATTTTTTATATACGGATCTGGACGTAATTCTAAAGTCGTTGTTTTTATTTCCTCTTCATGTGAGATATCAATTTAAAGTATATATATATATATATGGCATTGTGTCATTCATTAATGATGTAGCATGCTATGAGTTGGAATGTTGATGTGTCTTTTATGGTTTGTTATTCCACTAACATTAAGTATTAATTCATGTGAATGTGGCTAGCAAGCAAAACTATTGATACAAAAATTATGTGTATCACATCCAAAATTTTAGAAGTAAACATTATCTACACTATGGATGCTTGGATACGCTCAACAATGAATAATCACATATAGTTTCTGGACTTGATATCAACTGGGAAAATTTTAAGGATGGAAGTTTATCTTAAAGTTTAGCAACCTTGACGAATCTTACTGTCCCTAATATCCAAACTTTAAATTTTTTTATGATAATTCTGTAAAAATGTTTAGATTTCTAATTATTTTATATTAGACATTATATAATATTGGAAATTTTTAAGGTAAAACAATTTTATAATATAAAATTTGGGCAAATTCATTTTTAGAAAAACAAAATTTGACGAATCTTTTTTTTGGAAAAAGTATGGAATATTAGCCCACCTATGAATATTAGCCCCTAGAATTTTCCATAGACATCAAGTCACTCATTGGTGGATATTTAGATAACTAAATATCATATCACTTTAATTCTCAAATGCATCCAGATACAACAAGAACTATTATGGCACAACACTTTGGTTTTTTGAATGCTTATATACTAGATCACTTCAATTCTAAAATTCATTCAAATCCATTAAGAACTAGTGAATGCCGAGATTCTAGATGACCTTTCGCTTTTGATTGCATCTGAATCTAGGATTGAGCTATGGGAAATATTTAAAGTAATCTTTTACATGGATGAATGGATATCCAGGTGACTATAATATATCCAGATCCTTTCATTAGATTGACATATAAGATGCAGACTCATTCGCCATGCCATATGTTAAAGCTTACGTGTCATCTTATGTGTCGAAGTTGTTGTGGATATCAAGGTCATATTGTGGAAAAAAATAGACTGTGTGTTTCATTAGCCACACTATGAACCATGAGACACAATAAGCATTGCGTTGGTAAAAAAATATAAAATAAATGTTTTTTTTTTCCCCTGGTATAAATTGTCACAACTATAAAAGTCTAAAACGATGCATTCATTTGTTTCGTCAACAACTTATCAAACCCCTATATGACTTCAATGAGTTTGAATCAAGTTTAATTTTAAATAGTAAAGGATAAATCGTAGGAATGAATTGATTACTATGTGTTTTATTTCTAATTTTCTCTTTTTTATTTAAAAATTTCTAATAAATACTGATTTCATCCATTTTTAAAAGATTTTAGATGGAAGAAAATTATCATTAAAACTATAAGTACAAGGAAAGAAAGAAAATGAAGTAATAACTGGACAAATGAAGAAGAGATCTACTTGTGAACAAATAAAAGTATACACATCCTGGACACAAATAAGATGCAATCACATGTTCAACATATTCCAATTTGTTATGAAACTATAAATCCTCAAATAGGATAATAGAAAACATGTTCCAATGTAATGGCTCACAAGGAGTTATTTTGCAAATTATCCAAATAAATTATGAGTTAGAAAATTGAGATTGTTGTAATATAAAATCTCAACAATCATAATGTATATAGAATGTAGTTTAAATAACATCTCTTACAATAAGTCAAAGGGATAAAAAAATTTGTGTTGGAGTTGTATATTTTTATTAGTGAGATTATAAACTTTGAAGGCCAATATTTTTGTTGGGAAGTTGATTATGTGAACTAAAGATCCCGCACAAAGCATTTCTATAAATGTATGATTTAAATTTTACATTATAAAGCTTGAGATTTCTTTCTAGCTTTTTATGATTTCTTAACAGAAAGGAATCAGATACATGATACATTATCTATTGTTTCAAATAACTATTTATTTGGAATAGTTATGATATTGCATTTGAGCTTATCCATTATTTGGTTTGGTGAAATATTTCCTAAATCTTGTAATTAGTCTTCTTTCTATGTATGAAAATATTTATAACCAGTTCCTAGATATATATGAATACATAATAATATATATTCGTTATAATATATAAATATATATTTAATATAGTTAGTGTATATTAGTGTTAGGTCATATATTTTCCCTTTGGTTTGACATTTCATAACATCCAAAACATTTTGTGGAGGAAACTGAACACACTTACTAGTGAATATCACCATACATTATGGGTTGTAGAAAATCTGACAACCAAATTATATCTAATCTTGTAATTTACTAAAAAAAAATACTGAATCCTTCTAAAATTTGCAGAAACCAAATTTGATCACACACTCACATAACAAGTAAGAGAAATAAATAATTAATCGATCACACAACAAAAGATGTGTTAGTTCCCTGTAATTTTTTAGATTGGAAAGATCAAATGCATAGGGGTAACATCAAACCAGTCTTTGGAGTCCTAGGACCTAGCCTTCCTGAACTCAGAGAGGGCTCTCTCTATGTTTGTGTAAAGGATGTAACTTGATAGATTTTAGGGTTTTGATTTTAGGCTAGTTATTAGGTTTAGGGTTTGCTTGTTTGTTTGGTTGGTTGGATAAGTTGTCAAGGAGAATAGGTAGAGCAAGAGAAAATCAATCCATTGGGCTATGGCGTCTGCAAAGGTTTTGAAGAGTGCAAAAATAGGTCAAGGGTGTCTCCTAGGGAAAGTTAACAAGGCCAAATGGATCTAAGTAGGTTTTGTGTGAGTGAAATAAACATGGAGTTGTGAGTATAGTAGGTTAAGGGGAAATCAAGGATCCTTTAACATACTAAGAACAAGAAAAATATTTTAGGATGACTAGCATAGTAAAAACTTGAAGAGAAATGAAGGATTCTTCAACTAAACTGTACTAAGAAGACCTTAAAAAAAACATATAAGTAAACTTAGAGAGTAGTTAAGGATTCTCTGAAACTTGCAAACAAATAGAATTTTAACATAACATCTTAGTAAAACCAAAGAGCATTTAAGAATTCTTTAGCTAAACTTCAAGGAGGAAAACATAGAAATCAAAGAGGCAGGCAGAAGTAGGGTGCCAAGAAAGCAAGTCCTATTCTCTATTTCTGTCTTTTGATCAAGGAAACCATAAAAATAATGAATCACTACAGGAAACAAAGAAAAAGGTGGAATACATCACCATCTAACAAAGCTTTAGGAATCCTAAGAGTGTGCTCAACCCATGGATGCTCAGTCCAAAGCCATTACAAGTCACCAAAAACCAATTTCACCAATAAACTCAAAGTCTATTTCATGTTATGCTCAGAAAATATCTAACATGTACAATGAGGCCTCAATGCTGTATTTAACAAGAAAATAGGACCAAAACCCTAACTAGGGTTTCCAAAATGTCATAAATACCCATAAATAGCATTTATGTCCAAAGAGACCATGCAAGGCCTAGGGCATAAAATATCTAATGAAATAAATGAAAAATAACTTATAACACTTAAATTTGGAGTGATTTGCCCAAAATACACAAGATATCTATTTTCCATAAATTAATGTCTTTTTTTGACTTTTGCATGCAAGGGCGCAACACAGAGGTCCAAGGGCGCAACGCCTACATGGAAAAATGGGTCATTTTACAGCTAAATTTTGAAGACCTTCTCGATGTCGGAATGAGCTCCGTGATAGCTCATTGGAAAGCTTGTTGACTTTAATTTCCAAAACAGCCCTTGGTTTTCTGATTTGAATTCATTTAACTATTCAAAAAAAAAAAATCCCAAGGCTTCTAAGGGCGCAGTGCCATCCCTGAAAACATGGCAGAAAGGTGAAATTTTGCATGGTTTTGGCCCTTTTGGAGGACCAGTCTTGCTCCAAATGAGCTGAAACTTGGTGAGTGTGATGTACTTGGTCCAAGGAACACAAAAATGTAAAGTTTGTCTTCAATGGATGCCCCAAGAAAAAGTACAGCACCAAGGGCACTGCGCCCTTGGCCCTAAAAAACAGTCAATAACCAAAATTGTCAAAAACTTGCCAAAATTTGCAATTATATTCCTCATGGGGTTTGGGATGCTTGTAGGGAAGCATCAGCTAGGATCTCAAGGTTTTCTTGGATTTTTTCCTCCTTGAGGGCGTGAATTTTGGCAAGGGCTCTTCTAAGCTTGGCCCTTGCAATTTGATTTGTCAAGGCATAGTGCTTGGCCATCTTCTTCTGAAGGCCAAGGTCCCTTTGTGTCTTCTCTAGTTGACCTTCCAAGTGTGTGTTAGCCCTCTCTAACCAAGGTTCCCGATCATACTCAATTTCCATGGCAAGCAACTCACTTGGAGTGAGCTGCTTTTCCAATGTTGTTTCTTGCTCCTTCTTCTTGGCCAAGGCCTTCCTCAAGCCCATTGTTCTTGGCCTTCTTCTAGACAGATGCCCTTCTTCATCTTCAATCTCATCAAAAACATCCAAGACTTCATCAAGCCTAACCTTGGTCCTTTAAGCCTCTTTCGGGGCTCTAATTTACTTAACCTCATAAATGGCCTTTTGTGCCTCCAAATGCTTGTTTTTGGTCTCATAATAGTGGATGACATTCCTGGCCCTAGCTAGGTTGGCTTGCAAATCTTTGATTTGGGCATAATTATCCTTGAGCAGCATTCTTGAGATCCTTGCCTCATTTTCATCATCACTGTCAACATGAATGATTTCAAATTCCTGCTCAGTCTCATGCTTATCTTCTTCTTCTTCCTTTATGACCTTCTCTTTTCCTTTGTCCATCTGCTTGGTTGAAGTGGAAGGCATGGCCCCTTGCCTTTTAGAGGCAGCAAACACATGCCTACTTCCTCTTTGATAGTTTAAAGAAAAAGGTTCAATTGTGCTCATTTTGGTTTCTTCACCATTGTTTCCATCATGACTAACATCATCATTGATATCCTTCACTGTCCTTATGGATTTCATGGCTTATCTCATGGTTGCTATCATCCGTCTCCATGATTTTGCTTCATCACTGATATTCTTGATGTCATTATCAGTGTCAACATCATCATCATCATTATCATCATCTCCACTGATATCATGGCCATCATCATTGATGCTCTCTTCCTCACTGATTTCTGCACTGCTGTTTTCTTCACTGTTTTCCTCTGCCTCATTAATATTTGTTTCACTAATATCAGCCTCAATTTCTTCTTCTTCACTGATATCTACCTCCTTTAACCTATTTCCATCATGGCTCATTTCCTCGTTGTCTTATTCTGCCTCTTCATTGTTTTCTGCACCTTCATTTTTCTCAATGAATTGTGGGCTATCCTTATCATTGATATTGGCATCACTTACATCAGCCTCATCTTCATTGTCTTGACTACTAGGTGCTTCATCATTAGTTTTTGCACTGCCTTCATCATCACTGATATCTGCATCTTTATTTCCTCCCTCTTCCATGCTCTCTGCTTCATCATTGTGATCTTGACTGTGCTCTTTACTGCTATCATCAGCCTCATTGCTTTTAGACTCAGTGGCCTCTTCTTCACTAACATTTTTTGTCTCATCTCTGCCAAGACTATCACTGTCATTAGCTTCACTGCCATCTTGGTTTTGTGAACCATTGTCAAAATCATCATCATCATCATCACTTTGGCTGATTTCTTCATCATTTTCCTCATTTTTATTGATATCAACCTCCATGTCTTCTTTGCCACTTTCTTCATTTGTGTCTTCACTTCCTTCTGCACTACCCTCATCTTCTTCACTGGCTGATTTTTCTTGGTTTGACTCCTCACTGTTTTCCTCTTTATTGCCAACATCATTACTGCCTTTAGTTTCCATGCTTTCTGCCTCATCACTGCTATGAGCCTCACTAACATCAGCCTCATCTCCCTCATATGTACTACTTTCTTGATCATTTTCTTATGCATCATTTTTTTCTGCATCACTATCCTTATCATCAGTAGGAGCCTCACTATTTTCACTGTCATGACTGTCACCATGGCTCTTTGTTTCACTGCCACCATCATCATCATCATCATTTTTTCTTGACTCATCCTTACCTTCTCCCTCATTTTTATTTGACTGCTCATTGTCACTTCCTTCATTGTATGATGCATTGTGAGAGAGTGATGAAGGAGGGTTGTTCTGAGGTGAAGGGATATGTGTAGATGGTGAAGCATGCTTAGCAGGAGATGATGGAGGAATAATGATAGGAGGATGAGATGATTAAGGCATGTTTTACTGAGGATGGGCTTGTGGATTGGTGAACACTTCATGGGCAATGAAAACCTCCCATGGGATACCCTTTTGCTGCAATTGATGCATCACAACCATTTTGATCAAAGAGAGATGAAATAATATTTGCATCTAGTTAGGGAAATCTCTCTTCTGTAAAATATAAGACATTTTGTCAATACTCCTCTAGAGGTAGTAGGGAAAATGCAGCATCTTAACCCTAGTAAAGTGCATGAGCAATTTGATGTGATAGGAATAAAGCCTAGAGAATCTCCCTTCACATATGAAATATTTCATAATGACCTTCATCATGGGAGCATAACTCTCAAGCAAATGTGAGAAAGGAAATATGGATTTATTGTAGTCTTTGTATTTAGGTTTAAGGAATGGCTCATAGTGGCTTATGTCTAAATTAGCCTATTTGAACCACTTTTCACCAACAGTAGGTATCCCAGTGGCAATAGCAATGGCATCTGATGACAACTCAAAGTTTACCCCTGCAAGATTGACTTGTTTCTCATGTAGGTTAAAGATAAAGAGCCTAGTCAGGTCGGGGTGATTCTACACCTGTTGTAATTTTTCACAAAATTGATAGCAACCTACGTTCTGGAAGCATGAGACAGTTAGGGGAGATGCATTAAGCTCCATGGTGTTTAGAGGTTCAAACCTGTTAATCCTCCTGCCTCTGTGTTGATGCCTCCTTGGCACTTGGCCTATAGAAATTATATAACTGATATGTTATATGTCTAAGATTCACATGATCATACACTATTTGAATTCATGCACAATACATAATCTATTCCTCCATTGATCATCATATGCAGAAATTAAATCAATCGCATGCACACATTAAAACCATAAAAATTCACACACATTAACACAATGATTTATGGGAAAGCTTAAAGCTGAAAACCCCCAAATATCTGTATAATATATGTTGTTACACCATTTTTTGGTTATCTAACCTATTATCATTAGATGGACCCAAGTACACCATGTAAGACCAGTTTTACCCTAAGTAAAATTGCTTTCACTATGTAAAATAACTTGATAAACCACATTTATTAGGTTGTTTATGGTCAAAACAGGAAACCCCAAAAGGAAATATTAAACAAACCCATTTTGTTTAAATTTCCTCATGGAATAATTAATTAAACCATAATTTAATTATTATTCCCAGTCATGTTTAACCCAAAAACAAAGAAATTAATGATAAACCTCTTATTTATCTGTTATTTTCAGAATAATTATCAAATCTTATTTAGATAATACCTTTGTTAAATATGACCAAATCACTTCATTAAATAATTAAATAAATCATTATTTATTTAATTATCTTTCAACCGCTTCTTTAAAGATAAATAAATCATCTATTTATTTATTTTTATAAATTAAGGGATTTGACCCAAGTCAACACTTTTTCCTCCAACAAATATAATAAAATATTTCCATAAAAGTGATTCAGATAGGACCCATGCACCAAGATCTAGAAATGACCCAATATTTTGTTATAAATAGGAGGGT
Organism: Pinus albicaulis; assembly: GCA_034641835.2. Lineage (NCBI taxonomy): Eukaryota > Viridiplantae > Streptophyta > Pinopsida > Pinales > Pinaceae > Pinus > Pinus albicaulis. The sequence continues at coordinate 100,091,282 of CM076581.1, forward strand.
TTTTCCTACCATTCTTCACCTTTTTTTGACTATTAGATCACTCGATCTACATACACTTGGTCACTCTTTTCTACCATTTGTCAGGTGAGCTCCCTTTGAGTTCTATCTTTGTCTGGGTTTTCTACACCAACAGGAGAGAGAAATGCTAGATCTGAAGTGCTCAGGACTTCCAAGAACCCATCCCATTGAGGAGAATTGGAAACATCTTCTTGTTTTCCTCCCAGGTGCCCTTAATACAAAAAATTCTTTCAAAATTGTTCTTGTCTTGTCTATTGGATATATGGAGCAAACCCTTCTTTTTACTGCTTAATGTCTTTCTATGCATAGATCTGGTTTTTTGTAGCTCTTGTCTTGATCAACTAACTGCAGATCTGAAGATATTGGCAGCCACTTTTGATGTTAGGGCTATTAGTTATGCGTAGCTAAAGTGGTCTTTTTTCGTACACATCGACAAAGGATTCATACTAACAAATGGCGACTCCACACGGGTTTTAAATTACGACCGCTGTCATTTTTCATATTCCTACATATCCAGCTACTTCAGACCCTAGGGTTTCTTTTCAGCTGTTTATTTTTCCTATTTTTATGTTGTTTTTCTCACATAAAACCCTAAAACATCAAAATTTCTAACTTCCGTGTGTTTCTGGCCCTATTGCGCAGGTAAGCGACACCAGCCGCAACTGAGACGACAACTTTTTTGAAAATATGCTGCCGAGACAACCAGAACGGGGGGTCGCACTTTTTGGCCCATAACCTGCGACCTGGACCTCTAGGTCGCACTTTTCTGCCCCTTTTTTGCGACCTGCACTGAAAACAGGTCAGAAACTGCGACCTGCCATTTTTTCAGTGATTTTTCTGCAATTTTTCTGGTTTCTGCTGCAGCTTCTGTCAGGGTCTTCCAGCCTCTGTCTCAGCCCGCTTTGACCAAGTTCTGATATGTTTTTACTCATCTAAGTGGGAACCTAGCCCCCTAGGGCTTTAGTACCCTCCACTTTTTGTGGAAGAGTTTTAGCTGTTTCAGCCGTCTGTTTTTCAGAGCTTCAGCCTCCTTTTTTCCAGATCTGTTACCTTCCTTTCAGATCCATTGTAATCAGCTCTTCTACCTCTCAAATCACCTCCTGAAGATTTGTTTGGATCTACTTTTAGGGCCTCCTCCTTGCCCCCTCCGCTTTTTGCTGATTACCTTCCTTTTTCCAGCCACCTTGCCTCTGTCTCTTGGCTGTGATCTGCACCTCTTTTCAGCAACTTTATCCTTTAGATCCCTGTCCCTTTTGACCCTAGATCTATTGGCCTCTTTTTATGTGTGTTTTGACTAGATTTTTGCCCTCTTTTAGAGTAGTTTTGAGAGACCCACCTTTTTGGGATAGATTGATGCATGGTTAGCTATTAAATGTTCTGTTATTTCAGCATTATATATTGTTCTTTGCAGATTTCTTTTCAGTTATGCAGCACACTTTTTCTTGCTCTCAAAATGGAAAGGGTTTTAAAAAATTAAAATTAAACACACCACACACTGACCCTAAGTGAAGAAGCGCCTGGTTAACACCGCCTGGAAAAGACTCTAAAATCAATTATCACTGCACCTTGTCTGCCCTTGACCTCTCTTGATTCTGTCCCTTTCTGCCCCTGTCGTTTTCCTTCTTCCTGTCATCATTGCGCCCCCTAGGCGCCTTTCCTGGAGACTTCTTGGCCTTCACCCTCATTTTCCGGTCATCGTCGAGCCAGTCCTCCTTTGAGTCCACACTCCGACTCCTCTCCTGATTCATCGGGTTCTCCTTCTCCTCCTCGTTCTCCCCCTGCCACCTTCACTATGTCTGGTCCAGGGCCTAACGATACCGGTTCTCTCGGTCCTAATGTCGGCCCGACTACTAGCGGAACCACCACAGGAACTACCCCGACCACCCCCTTGCTGTCGTACATTGCAGGCCTCAGCCTCCCTGATTTTAATCAGTTGATCAATGACCCTATCCACCACGATGTTGGTTGGCCTGCCATGCCAACCAAGCTCCCTTCCGACATCCCTAAGTTCGAAGGCCAAGCTGGAGAAGATCCAACCAATCATGTCCGATCTTTCCACATGTGGTGTTCCTCCAATTCCATTACCGATGACTCCATCCGTCTTCGTTTGTTCCAATGCACGCTTATCGGCGAAGCTTCCAAATGGTATGTTGAACAAGCCACCTCTTCCCATACCACCTTTGCGACCCTTGCTCAGGCCTTTTTGTCTTATTTCCAGCTCCCTCTCCGATACGACACTGGCACGGAGCTCTTGACTTCCTTCAAGAAATCCTCTTCAACCCGCCTTTCCGCCCATGTTCAGGAATGGCGAAGAAGACAGAGCTTATGTCGAGCCCCTCCCTTCGAAGATCGGGTTTATATGGACTGGTTCCTTCGCACCCTTCCAACTCCCATCGGCAAAGATGTCGCCTCCCATTTTCCTCAAACCGAAGAAGCCGCCCTCCAAATAGCCTTGAAATATGACTTGATCTACGCTCAATCTGGTTATGTTTATACCGTTCTTCCTGACCTCCCCAGGCCCGGTGGCGCTAATGCCCCGGGGGCATCTCATTCCGCCGACGGTATCGTTGGAGCCCTTTCCCATCCGTACGCTCAACCTCCTATGGGCTATGGTCTCCCTCAGGGAGGGGCCAGCACCTCTAGCACTCTTCCCCCTCCCGGTAGCATGTACCCAGGATACGACATGCCTCCTCCTTTTGCCCAACCTTCTGCTTACCTCAATGTTGCCCAACCTAACCATTACCTTTATCTGCAGCCTGGTGTGCCAGCTCCTCCAGCATATGCGCTTCCATCTCCCTTGCCTCCTCCAAACCCGCAACAACACTTACAGCCCCCTCCAGGGCAAGTATTTGCACAACAGGAGCACGACTAATCCCCTTCTTCTCAAAGAAGGCGGAGAAACAGCAAACGATACGCCTCACAGGCACCAGTGGACCCAATCTGGTGTTGACCCCTAACAACATGACCAACACAGCGGCCTTTCGGCCCAAGAAGCGGGACCAGGGTGCAGCCGCACTGTAGAAGCCTTGTTCGTGTTGCGGTGTTTATGGTCATTACACCCACGGTGTCCCCTCTTACCCCAGATGCGGCAGATGTGGGAGTCTCAAGCCACATTGCATGGACAACACGCCGCCCCTCATGCTCCTCCTAATGTGGCCACTACCCAACCAGCTGTGTTTACTGATCCTTTCCCTCAGCAAGGATTCGTGGCTACCCAACCGCCTGACAGCCAGGTCGCCACTCCCCCTTCCCTTTCTGGTTCCTCCGACTACCAGATCCTTATGATGCACTCCGATCCTTCCCCGACCGTCGACCTTCACCTTCAAACTCGGTCTCGCCAGTACCCCAAGCCTCCTGCTCAGTCTGCCTCCGAGCCTCCTTCTTCAGGTTCTACAGAGCCTCTTTCGACACCGAATGGCCCCTTACATATCCCTCAACCTAAATTTGAGGTTCATACCAAGATTCCTAAGGGACCATTACGTCAAAACACTGCTTCCGGTCGAGCTGCTCATTCGTATAGTATAGTAGATGATTTGACGCAATCCCCTGCTGCCATTTCCACACTGGAACTCCTCCAGTCGTGCCCTTCCCAAAAGAAGGCTCTACTATCTGCCGTGGGCGCTGTAGATCTTTCTGATGACCAAATGATTGTTTTCGACACCACTCAATCGGACCATCCTCCTCTCCCTCCTTCCGTCGCCTTCCAAATCCCAGTCAAAATCCGGAACGCCAACGTGTCCCGGTGCATAATTGATGAGGGGGCATCCACTTGCGTGATGTCTGCTTCGGTTTGGTAGCAATTCGGATCCCCTGAGTTGGCCCTTTCCACGATCACCCTTCGAGCGTGCGACGGCCATGCCTCCCAACCCATTGGCCTGTTTCGTAATTGTCCTATCACCCTCGCCGGTAAGACTGTTTGCGTTGACGTCGAAGTCATAGAAGCCCCGCTAGACTACACCATTCTATTGGGGCGAAGCTACACCTATGCCATGTCTGCTGTCCCATCCATGGTTTTCCGAAAGATGTCTTTCCCTCATAATGGAAAGATAGTCACCATTGACCAGTTGACATATCATGAGCAAAACTCTCAGACCTCACCTGAGACGACCATCTCTTCTATAGCCAACAAGAAAACCGTCGATTCCTTGACCAGTGTCTCCCCCGGCGTTTACAAAGATTCCTCCCTTCTTGGAACTTTCCCTCACCTTCCCCCTCCTCCTATCACTGATCCCAGCTTATCGAATGTTTGCATGATGCAATCGTCTCAGGCTACCCTTACGCGGCCTGCCTTGGCTAGTCAGCAACCTCCCCCTCGCCCTCCGCACCCCGCTCCTAGCCATTCATCTCAGCCAGTCAGACCTCCTCCTTCTGGCCCTCCCCCTGCAGCTGGTATCCCTGACCCCCTTTATCCTCCTGGCTCGGTTCCCCCAGGCCTTAACCATCTCGGAGCCGTCCCTCCTGGTCATTACCCTACTGGGCAGATACCTTTCCTGGCTCCCCCTCCCGGAGTATTTTCTGTCCCCGTCATGGCCACCCTCTCTCTCCCTAACCTGACCCTCGGTATACCCGTCTGGTACATTGACCCTCCAGCCGCTACCCCTCCCGGTAACCCCAAACCTTACCTTGCTTTGACACCGGTTGTGGGATTTGACACTTCCTCATTTGAAACCAAAGCTCGTAAGGGGGAAACCCATCAGGACCCTACCCCTACCCCTCCGCGACCGCCAAAGCCTGCTATCCAATGCGCTTTGTGCGATATCGTCGGTCACGCCACCCATATGTGTCCTGAATTTCCACACCTCAAGATTATGGTCAACGAGACATTTCCTGACTCTGACATCCCCGAAGTCTATGTCACTATCCCGGACTCTATCTCGAAACTCAAAACCTTGCGCACAAACCACCCTTGTGCTTTGTGCGATTTCCACGGCCATTACACCGACCTCTGTCCCCACCTTGACGAGTATCGTTCCTCCTTGGACATGTACCGCCAATTCAAGGCCACTTCGATAGGACGAGAGAATCTTCCTACTCCCATTCACATTCCTCCTCCCGCTATCGAGCCAACAGAGTCGTCAACCACCATTTTGTACCTGTCATCATCCTTGCGAGATAGTTCACCTACCCTTCAACCTGCAGATACTCTCGGCTCCTCAGCCGACCTTGCATCTGTTGATATTGCACATCTGAACCCTTCTCCTCCTAATGACCCGTCGCACATCACTACCTCCTCGGGTGACCTTTCTTCCTCCAGTCTTCCCATCTTCCAGTCCGATGAAGACATTATGGAAGCCATGACCAACCCAGACTTTCCATGGGACGATATGCACCATCGCGCATACTTCCTCCCACAGCAGTCCCATGACCAATTTGCTATGGAAACCAAAGACTTCATCCCCAATGCAGTCGATTGGTTCAAAAACCCCATCCCTGCACTTGATGCTTTCGAAGAAGGAAACATGGCCAATATCTCTCCTACCATCAAAATCGACATTTCAGTCACACCAGGTATCGAAGAATATATCACCTTGGGCGCTCAATGCACCCCGGAAGAAATCGAAGCTTACACCAACTTTTCAAAGAATTCCGTAATATTTTCGCCTGGTCCTATTCTGAAATGCCCGGACTCGATCCCGCCATTGTCGAACACCATATCGACACATGGCCTGATGCCAAACCAGTCTGTCAAAAGTTGAGACCCATTCATCCTTCCAGACGTGACGCTATCAAAGCCGAAATCGATAAGCTCAAGCAGGCTGGTTTCATTTACCCCATTGAATACACCACTTGGGTATCCAACCCAGTTCCCGTTCTCAAGAAACAAGGCACCATCCGTGTCTGCACGGACTTTCACGACTTGAACCAAGCTTGTCCCAAAGACAACTTCCCCACACCGTTCATTGACCAAATCATTGACGAGTGTGCGGGGCATGAGGTTCTATCCTTTATGGATGGTTTCTCTGGATACAACCAAATTGCTATCCGTCCTGCCGATCAACTCAAAACCGTGTTCATTAGTCCATGGGGAACTTTTGCTTACCGGGTCATGCCTTTCGGCCTCAAAAACGCCGGCGCCACTTTTCAACGGGCCATGTCTTATTGTTTCCATGACTTAGCTCATATTATCCTTGCTTATTTAGACGACCTCACTGCACGTTCTAAGCATCGGGCGCAACACCTACACGATCTGCGTACCATTTTTCTCCGATGTCGCAAGTATAATATCCGCCTTAACCCGTTGAAATGCGTCTTTTGCGCGCCTGCCGGCCGTCTCTTAGGCTTCATCGTGTCTAAGGATGGAATCACTCTTGACCCTTTGAAATTTCAAGCCATTCTTGAACTTCCCATTCCACGTACCCTACGCCAGCTCCAAAGTCTCCAAGGCAAAGCTAATTTTCTTCATCGGTTCGTCCCTGACTATGCCACCACCGCACATGGGTTCCTTAGACTCCTCCGATCTACTATCCCATTCGTTTGGGATTCCTATGCTCATGAGTCTTTCGATGCCCTCAAGCAGGCTCTCACATCCACTCCCTTGATCCGCCCTCCCGACTTTGATCGGGACTTCATCCTGTATATCTCCGCTTCCACCTATTCGGTCGCCGGAGTCCTTATCCAGGAAGATGACAATGGTATCGAGCATGTGATCTACTACGTCAGTAAGAGCCTTGTAGGGCCCCCTATTTCCTACTCATCTGAAGAAAAATTAGTGCTGGCTGTAGTGTTCTTAGTCCAAAAACTTCGTCATTATATCCTCATGCACTCCACCAAGGTTGTGACTAATTCCAACCCCTTGGCTTTCCTATTGAGTCGTCGTATCCTCACTGGGAAGTACGCCCGTTGGGTCGTCATTCTTCAGGAATTCGACCTCGAATTTGTCACACCAAAGAGTAAGAAAGGCTTAGCCCTCGCTGAGCTCATTTCTGAATTACCTACCGGATCGCAAGACCCTCCAGTTAATGATGACTTTCCTGATGAACACTTATTTGCCATTACTTCCGACGACCCATGGTATGGCGATATCCTTACTTATTTGCGAACCCAAAATTTCGCCCTCCACCTTGATCGTGAAGCTCGCCGACGTATCCGACACCAAGCTCCCCGATACCTCCTTATCGGCGACGACCTCTATCGTCGCGGGGTTGATACTGTCCTTCGTCGTTGTCTCACACACACTGAAGCTGAACAGGTCCTTAATGCCTGCCATAGCGGCGCTTGGGGTGGCCACCTCTCCGGTCTTGCTACTGCCCATAAAGTCATGCGCGCTGGGTATTTTTGGCCCTCTCTCTTCAGTGATTGCATTGAGGCAGTCAAACACTGTCCCAATTGCCAACATTTCGCCCCTAAGGCGTGAGCTCCCCCATCTCCCCTCCATCCGGTCATCTCCACTGGTCCCTTCTGTAAATGGGCCATCGACTTTATGGAGTGTCGCCCACCATCCGCTGGTAACCACAAATATATCATCGTGGCGGTCGACTATTTCACAAAATGGGCCGAGGCCATGCCTACATTTAACAACACGGCAGCTACCGCGGCCCTCTTTTTCTTTAACCACGTTATCGCTCGATTCGGAGTTCCGAAACAACTAGTCTCTAACCATGGCAGACATTTTGAAGATGAGATATGACGCGAGCTTTCCTCACTGTTGGGTTTTGAGCACCAATATTCCTCCTCCTATTACCCCCAAGGTAATGGCCAAGTTGAAGCAGTCAACAAAATTCTCAAGACTATGCTTCAACGGACGGTGAATAAGCACAAAACCAACTGGCACCTCATGCTCTTCCCTGCTTTATGGGCCTATCGGACTTCTGTTAAAACCGCCACCGAGTTCACTCCTTTCCACCTCGTTTTTGGAGAGGAGGCAATCTTACCAATCGAGTGTGAAATCCCTTCCCTGCATCTGGCCGTCGAACTTCTCCCTAACACCCAACCTCTAGAACAACGACTTATCATGCTCGAGCGCACTTCCGAAGACCACCGTGTTGCCTTGCAAACCATGGAAGCGGCCAAGAAACGCACCAAAGCCCAGTATGACCGAAAAGTCCAGCCTCGCACTTTTCACGAAGGCGACCTTGTTCTAGTCTATGACCATGCCCATGATGTCCTTGGTCATGGGAAGTTCGACTCATTATGGCTAGGCCCTTACATCATCAGTAAGGATCTCGGTAAGGGGGCATACCTCTTAGAGGATTTTGAAGGCAACCCCCTTCCTAATCCTCCGCAATGCGCTCTATCTTAAGAAATATTACCCTTAGCATTTCCCTTCTGAAATGCATGTTTTATTTTCTTTTAGATAGCCAGCATCTTTTTTCGTTTTCTGTGTTTGACACTTCACCAAGACACATTTTTTCCAAGAAGGGTCACTCCACCTCTCCTTAAAATCGAATTTCCTCACTTACGACACTCGTACCTGGGGCACCATTTTGCCTCCTTACTTGTCTTTGTTCGTGTCGATTTTCGTCATGAGTTGCCATCTTGTAATCATGTTTTCATGGTCCCCCATTGGGCCTTCTTTATGTGGCAGCACCACCAAGTCGCCCTTGTTTAGAGCATCCAAGTTGAGTCATCATCGCATTCATGAAGTCTATCCCGAGTCCCTTTGCACCCCGCTATAGCCCTCCATCCTTCATTGCTTGGTCTCTCTCTTGTGTCGTACATTATGACCTTCAGTCCCACTGTCCCCTATCCCTTATGATATTGTGTCAGTCGCTTCCATGTCATTCATGCCCTTTATGCTCTAACAAGGGAAGTCGTCCATTCGCTACTCAGTCCTTTCCATTTCACCATCATCATTAGTGTCAGTCTGTCCGTCGCTCTACTATTTTCTCTCGTGCCTTAGTTGAGGACCCCTCATTGCCTCACCTATGGCGGACCTCCTTCTGTCGACATCAGCTCATTCATTCCAGAAGCCAGGTCTAGAGGGCGGTGTACCTTGGTTCCAGCTTCCACTATCGTTCGGTGCCTCGGATCAGGCAAAGGGATCTCTTCTTCCCCTGTGACTTGATTGTTTCTCCAGCTCCTTTCAGCATGATCGAGATCCGTATACTCGATGGTTCAGTGATCCAGCAGCAGCTCTTGATGATTCCCGGGTGTGTGTGAGATGTCTCAGCCCTCATGAGGGGGTGGCCCTGCAGGTAGCCCCCCACATGCCCGGATGACCTCTTCATTGCAGCCTTCGATGCAGCTCCATATATTTGATGATGTCGGCCTTAGCCACTTGCAGCGCCTCTTTGATTTGCATGTATCAGTAAGATTTTGTGAGCCCTTCCCCGCTTATAGGGGGCATTTGGGTTGTATTTGTATCTCATGTACTCAGATATTATTGTATAAGTCCTGGCTGTTATCCCAGGCACAACATGTATGTGGGATTCCTCATTGTATTTTTATCCGGCTCATGTTTATGCCGGTTGTACTTTATGGTTCGGTCCCTTGTTTACTGGACACACTATTCTTTTGTACTTTGTCTCGGCGGGCATAGGTATGCCTCCCCCGCCGCCTTTAGCACATGTACCCTCTCATAAAAAGAGACTTGTTGCACCTGCAAGTCTCGTCTCCTCAGGGTCTAGTTCTTCAGCACACTATCTACCTTTCATTTCTCTCTCTGACTTCCCTTTTGTTGTCTAGTGATTGAGTTCTTACAACGTACTTCGGTCATACGATTTGCTCCTGACACTCGCACGTTGGGGGGAAATCTGTTACACCATTTTTTGGTCATCTAACCTATTATCATTAGATGGACCCAAGTACACCATGTAAGACCAATTTTACCCTAAGTAAAATTGTTTTCACTATGTAAAATAACTTAATAAACCACATTTATTAGGTTGTTTATGGTCTAAACAGGAAACCCCAAAAGGAAATATTAAACAAACCTATATTTGTTTGATTTTCCTCATGGAATAATTAATTAAGCCATAATTTAATTATTATTCCCAGTCATGTTTAACCCAAAAACAAAGAAATTAATTAGATAAACCTTTATTTATCTTATTATTTTCTAGGAATAATTATTTAATCTTATTTAGATAATATTCCTTGTTAAATATGACCAAATCACCCACAAATAATTAAATAAATCATTATTTATTTAATTATATTTCAACCACTTCCTTAAAAAGATAAATAAATCATTTATTTATTTATTTTTGACAAATAAAGGGATTTGACCCAAGTCAAATACTTTTCCCTCCAACAAATATAATAAAATATTCCATAAAAGGTGGATCTAGATTTGGTTAACATTATTTTAATCATGCACCAAGATCTAGAATGACCCAATATTTTGTTATAAATAGGAGGGTTTTTCCCTACCATTCTTCACCTTTTGTTGCCTATTAGATCACTCTGGATCTATACACTTGGTCCCATTTTTCCATCATTTGCTGTGTGAGCTCCCATTGAGCTCTATTCTTTGCATTGGGTTTTCCACACCAACAAGAGAGAGAAATCTTAGATCTGAAGTGCTGAGGACTTCCAAGAACCCATCCCGCTGAGGAGAATTGGATACGCCTTCTTGTTTTCCTCCCAAGTGCCCAATTAATATAAAAATTCTTTCAAAAATTGTTCTTGTCTTGTCTATTGGTATATGGAGCAAACCCTTGTTTTTTTCTGCTTAATGTCTTTCCATGCATAGATCTGGTTTTTGCAGCTCTTTTATGTTCAACTAACCGCAGATCTGAAGATATTGGCAGCCACTTTTGTTGTTAGGGCTATTAGTTATGCGTAGCTAAAGTGGTCCTTTTTCGCACACTTCGACAAAGGATTCATACAATGGAGCCCATGAAAACAGATGTAGAAGAACATAACATAGGCAGCCTAGCAAAACCCAAAATTATCAAACTGTCCAGCACTCTCCCAACTCATATAAAATTGCAATACATACAGTTGTTCAAAGAATTTAGAGATGTGTTTGCTTGGGGATACAAAGATCTAAAATCTTATGACACTAGCATCATTTAACACAAAATTCCTCTTAAGAAAAATCAGAAACCTTTCAAACAAAAAATAAGGATAATAAACCATGTTTTATTACCTTTAGTCAAGAAATAAATTGAAAAGATGTATGATGTTGGGATTATATTATTCCTTAGATATTCAGAATGGGTGTCAAAACTAGTTTCTGTTAGGAAGAAGACAGAGGGAATCAGGCTCTGCATTGAATTTAGAAATATAAATAGGGCCTCCCTAAAAGACAACTACCCCTTGCCCAAGATGGAACATATAATTCAAAGGGTAGTTGGGTCAAAAATAATATCATCTTTGGATGGGTTCTCAGGGTACAATCAAGTGTTAGTGCTCCCAAGTGATCAACACAAAACTGCTTTTACTACACCTTGGGGCACCTTTATGTATGTCAAAATGCCATTTGGTTTGATGAATGCAGGGGCCACCTTCTAAAGGACCATGGAAATAGCCTTCTTAGAAGATATTGGCTATTTTATAATCATTTACCTTGATGACATAACTATTTTCTCTAAAACTGATGAGGAACATTTGATTCACTTAAGAAAAGTTTTTGAGAAATGTAGGAAATTCATCTTATCTTTGAATCCCAAGAAGACACTCTTTGGTCTCCAACAAGGTAAGCTTCTTGGTCACATAATTTCAAAAGCAAGAATCAGAGTATACCCTAAAAGGATTAATGGCATATTGAAAATCAACCATCCAAGAAGCCTCAAAGAATTACAATATTTCATTAGAAAGATTAATTTTTTGAGGAGGTTTATCCGCAACCTTGCTGAGCTATTAAGAAATATTATAAACATGCTTAAGAAAGAGGTAGGTGTGAAATTGACTACACAAGCTAAACAATCATTTGAACTGGTAAAACAAGATCTCACTCAAACACCAGTGTTGATTAGTCCAGATTTCACCAAATATTTTTATATCTTTTCTTTTGCATCTGAACATACAATAGTTGCAGTATTACTTCAAAAGAATGACTTGAGGCAAGAAAAACCAATATCATTTTTTAGTAGGACCTTAAGAGATGCTCCTCTCAAATATAACATCATGGAGAAGCAAGCCTTGGAATTAGTGAAAGCATTAAAATACTTTAGATTCTACATTTTACACTCTCACATAATTGCCTTTGTTCCACATACTGTTGTTAAGGATATTCTAAGTCAAGACCTTGATGGTAAAAGGGGAAAATTAATTGCTACTATTCTTGAATATGACTTAGAAATCAGGCCCACCAAACTAATCAAAGGGCAGGGATTAAAAAACCTCATGGCTGATTCAAACTTTCAAGCACTAGGTATGAATATGGTAGATGTGTTGGAAGAAATAGAAGAATTCACTGCTCCTTTCATTGAAGAAACAATTTTGAATTCTCTTCTAACATCATTTATGTACTTATATCTAAATGCTCCTCCTTATTTGTCTAAAACTAAAGCTAGATTTTTGAAACAAAAGGATTTAAATTATTGCATATTAGATGGGGTATTATATTGGGAAAATGTTGTTGGAATTTTTCTTAAATGTTTACTTGAGGATGATGTAGGAAAAATCATGCATGAGCTGCATGAGGGAGAATGTGGAGAACACCTCTACTGGAAAACCACAGCAAAAAAAATCCTTAGATATGGTCACTATTGGCCTACCCTTTTCCCAGACACTCAAAAGTTAGTCATGTCTTGCCATAAGTGTCAAATTTTTTATGGCAAAAGAAAGCTCCTTCCCTTACCCTTACATCCCATCAGTGTTGAGGCACCCTTTCAACAATAGGGCTTGGAATTCATTGGGGAAATTCACCCATGTTCATCAGCCCAGCATAAGTGGATCCTCACTTCGACTGATTACTTTACCAAGTGGATAGAAGCCATATGATCTAGGAATGCTACTGACTCTGTCATTATCGAGTTCCTTGAAATAAACATCCTATCCAGATTTGGTTGTCCTAGAAAAATCATCACAGATAATGTTGTTTCCTTCCAATCTAAAAGAATGATTGATTTCTATTACAAATACAACATCACCTTGGGTCACTTTACTGCTTACTATCCTCAAGGAAATGGATTAGCTGAATCCTCCAACAAGAGCCTCATCAGTATCATCAAAAATTTGTTGGAGCATAATCAGGAATCATGGCACAGTAAGCTGGTTCATGCTCTATGGGCTGATAGATTAACTACTAAGAAGTCAATAAATATGTCCCCTTATTATCTAGTCTAAAGCATGGATGCGGTCTTCCCAACATCATTAGGAGTTCTTGTCGTGAAACTCCTTCAAGAAGTGCAAACTGAGGAAAATTATATGCAGAGAAGAATCAACCAAACAATTCATTTACAACAGTCTAGAGAGGAAGTTTATGAAATAACACAACTAGTCCAAGAAAATATCAAGAAGCTATTTGATAAAAGGACTAAGGCAAATAATTTCCAAGTTTGAAATATAGTTCTTATATGGGATTCAAGAAGGGAAGAAAAGGGAAAACATGGCAAGTTTGAGAACCTGTGCAAAGGACCCTATATTATTCATGCTGAGAGGGGTCACAATGCTTTCTTCCTGAAAGAATTGAATGGAGAAGATCTATATGGAGGTCCTGTCAATGGCAGGATGCTCAAACATTATTTTTGTCAAGAGTCATGAGTTTCAAAGCTTTTTTATTTCTATTGTAAATATCATTGTTTGAACATTGCATTCAAAGTTAGAAAAATAAAAATACAAAAACAATAGAACAATAAAAGAGGGCAGATAAAAGCATGAAAGGTACAACCCCATACCAAAAAAGAGAGACAAAATATGAAAGTGTGCAAGCTCAAATGCCACTCCTACAAACACACTTCTAGTTAGTCATACATCCTAATCATGACTAATTAGCTTTTCAATTTACTGCTGATAGGTTAGTGAATTATATTAGCCAAATAGCACAATCTTGGCTTATCAGTAAGGTAGATTAGGATAGAGAAAACAAAGGTTCAAACAAATTCAAAATCTGAACCTATGAATCTCAAAATAATAATGACTCTAATTAGATTAAATCTTGAGCCAAGGATATAAAACAAACTGGTTCCAATATGCTCAAAACTTGAACCAGATGAGAGAGAAAACACAGCTCAAACAAATTCAAAACAGAGCTGAAGAAATAATGAAGGATGTCTTAGTTTTCAGATCTTAAGCATTCACAAATTTTGTTTTACTTTTCATAAATTATATGTGTAGCTTTTTTTTTATGCCATTGATCTGTAGCAAGTTAGACTGCTTAATCCTGACTTGGCTGCTTTTAAATTTTTTGTTCTAGAAAATAGAGAATAAAAGTCTGTCAGACAGTCTAATCCTGACAAATAGTAGTTAGGTAGAGAAACTTATGAGTTCAATTGCGTAATATGAACTCATGGAGGAATAATATTAGACTCGGATTAGTTTCCTATTTTTCAAAAGAATAAAATTTTGATGAAGAGAGTTTTCTAGTCCAAATGCACTCTGAAAGAAGAAAAAATGTTAGGATCATTAGGAATGGGTAGGTAGAGATGTTGTTTTGATATAATTCAATTGTTTCAGATTGCTGCAGAGATTATCAAATCAAAGAAAGGTCAGCTAAAGGAAAAGAAGGTTGCTGCCCAATGGATGAAGGCACTAGTTTACTAAAAAACCAAAGATCAATAGCTGAGGTTCTGGACACCTAAAGAACCAGTTGTCCTCCCCAAGTGGAGCCACTGTTAGCCACCTATAAATTCTATCATACTCAATGGTGGCTAAGCTTGTCTTTTAAACCTTCAAGAGATAGTTCCCTTTGAAAACTTATCATATTTTAAAGTTTTATGATGATTATTACCCTTTGAGCTAATTTCACTGCTGTTTCACTATTAGCCCTAAAGAACCTGTTGTTTACCAAGAGAAAAAATTCTTCTAAAAAATCCATTTTCCACCATTCACCTCTCCATTTCACTCCCACAAAATCTAAATTTTTCATCCTTGTTTCCTTCATAAAATCCCTCTATAAAACTTCATTTAACCTCTAAATCACTCTAACCCTCTTTTTAGCCTATTATCTTCCTCTTATTTGGTTTTAAAATCCTCTCTTTAGCGTATCAGAACTCTGTTTTGGCCTTAAAAACCTTTTTTTTGGCCTAGAAATCAGTCTATTTGCACTATAATAGTCTTAAGCCCCCGAGGGCTTATACCCTTCAGCCCTACACCTCATGTGGCCGAAGCCCCGTAACCGAGCGCTTAAAGTTTCAAACCTCCGTGCCAAAACCCCTTTTTCCTTCTATTTTTCCATTTCTAACTTTATGTTTTTTAACAGATTTGGACCATTGATCTCTATAGATCAATGACCATTGGGACCCATCCGTCCTCCCATTCACCCTACCTTACCTTTTCCTCCATCCATCTATCTGCTCCTCCTTTTAAATCTTGACCGTCCATCTGAGAAGATCTAACGATCGGGACTTAAATCGATAAATCCAACACCCGTCCACTACGCGACAAAAATGTTATGTCATCGCCTGGCCCACTCCTTTTCTCCCTATCACTTTTCGGCCCATCGCGCTTAACCTGCATCGTTGGATCTGGAGCCTCCAATCCAACGGTCGATCTGGATCTCGTTGGATCTGTTTTGGTCATACCCTTTGTCCCTACTTGAATAATTGTTTTAGAGGTAGTTGTGATCATAGATGTGTTAGGTGTTCCCTCTTCTATGACTACAATTATCAGTGAATCTTTCATGTTTTCTAATTCCTTTGAAATAAAGTCTTTAAGGAAATAGGGTGTTCCCCGAATCTTAGATTTCATTTTAAAATTTGCCTTGAAATCATTATTTGCTTAAAAGTGTGGTTTGTAGAATTCATGGTTAGCCCTGTCTATCAAATGCCTCTTTATGTTCAAGTTATGTTTTTAAGTTACCTTTGTTGAGAATTCAAGCTCTCTTTCCAAATCATTGATGTCCATCTCATTCACAAAACTAAAGGATCCTGTGGCCAAGTTAGATTTTCCCTTTGATATCCCATATCCATTGATGAGCTTGTCATAAACCTCTTCTTGACTCCATTGCCCAATGAATCTGACACTTCTTATTTCTATCTATACTACCTAGACCTTTCATGTTCTACTATACTAATTCAACCAAACAAACACTTGCACTTAATACCTAGTCTAAAATCACTACTTAAAGGCAAATAATATATACCCTTGCAAACAAATAATTTGAGAGATCCCTCTCTAAGAACAGGAGGACGAGATCCTAGAACTATAAATATTGGTTCTGATGCTGCCTTGTCTTTTGGTTGGCCAATCTATCAAAACACAGAACCCCAACACCTGTAACCCTAATATTGTTAATATTGTGCCCTTACATTATTATTGTTAGGTCAGCTAGGATTATATTGTGACCCCATGGACTCCTATATATAGAAGGAGGTTTTTTCATTTGTATCATCCAAGAATTGTTCATTTATGTAATATAAAGGAGGTTTCCCCCTCGAAGTGGCTTATTTATAAGGCGTTGATATCTCTTTTCTTCTATTTTTGGAGTTGGTTTCATAATAGAGATAAATGTCTCACAATCCCTTAATACATAACATTCAGATTTGACAGTAATAGATATATTCATTCAACATTCATATAAAGTGGAAGATAGTTACACAATCGATCCAAACACAGATAATTCAGTAAATGAGAATAACATATAGAACCAGATCATGAAGCAGAACACAGATGCATTTTACACTCAAATTTATTCCAAAACATTCCTTTATTCATTCACAGTTCATATCATCCTTACAATACTTCTATTCTACTCGCGCACACAGCCAGTGGTGTCCACACACAATAGGACTAAGGTCTTCATGCACATAGCCAGCATGAGCCTTCTAAACCCAGATAATTTTTCTTCTCATATTTTAACGTCCTATCAAAACTTATTTCAAAATTAAAACTTCTCGACTTGACTCGATCTAGACTCCTATTTATATCTTTAGCCTGCGCTCATCTAAGGTCCAAAAATTGTGGTTTTCGGCCCCTAGTACTACCCTTTTGACTGTTACAACTCATGAGGGGCTTTGACTTGCCCCCAAATCCCCTTGACCTGTACTTTTCTTAGTGTGCATGACTTAACTTACAAAAAATACTATATTTTCATCCAAAATTGCAGTCTTAAGGGACCCCGCCCCAACAGCCCCACAACACAATCTTGTGACTCGTCCCGAGTAACAACGGTGTTGGTTTCTTCATCTTGATCTGCAACTCCTTGATGGCAGCGACGAAGGGTATGAGGGCGCTCATGCTTTGATCAGCTGCAATTTGCATTGTGTCCACCATTTTCTACGATGTCATCCCTTCTGCGACTAGGTTGATGCTTTGATAGGTATGGTTCAAATTTTTAACAGTGACATCTGGATCCTGCGACAACTTCATCGCCTCATCAAAACATGGCTTCATGTGCTTTGTAAAGATATGCTTCTTTCTCCAAAGCTCCTCTACTTCATCGCATAAGATCTAGCTAGTCTGTAAGCAGGCCATGCATTGAGCAGGTACAAAAGTAGGCAAGGCCTCCTGAAGGTTATCGAATTCCTGATCCTTAGTGCGCAATTCCTGTGAGATCTTCATGGCTAGTGGATTTTTTGGCATAGATGTCCACAAGCCCATAGTTGTTTCTAGTAGTGCGGTGCCCTTGTCAACAATGGGAACAATATTATTGGAAGCTTCCCTAACCAAGGATGCCCGTTGTGTGCACACTTTTGGGGGCGTTTCTAGCTGCAGCTTGGCTTGCAATGCTGCGATTTGCTGTGCAAACTCCACCTTTACTATCTGCACCTTTGACCGGGAGGCTTTCAGTGCTGTGACTTCAAACTCTCAAATTTTACGTACGACACGGCATAAGCAGGGATGACCACCTTTGGTAAGTCACCACACAGTCTGTCAATTAAATGCTCTAATTCTACTCACTAAGCTACAACTGCCTGTTGTACTGTCTGAGCTTGGAGTGATTCTTCATTTTTTTTCTACAACCTTCTGCTCAGTCTCGCTCAACTTTTGGTACACGCGTGAATCCCTGCACTGCAGCTCATCTGTGATGATGGTTTGGATTGCGTGCAACTTTCTACTAGGCAGCATAGAAAAGTCTATCCCAACGACTGGGCAGGTCTACACCTGCACGCACAATTTTGGCTGCTCTAGAGTGATTGCTGCAGCCGGGAAGGGGTAAATCCTATTGTCTGCTATGGTAATGATCATGGTTGTAAGCTGAATCACTTAAGTCAGCCTCGCTTGATTCGCGCTCGCCTAGATGCTGTCAGTATTTAATTGTGATATCTGAAACCCTGACTGATTTTCTTCAACCGTAGCCTTGTACTGCTCTTCCATTGTTGTCCATCGATCCTTAGAGGCGAAGGTGACCGCATATGCTATATTATCATTAGGGGAATTTTGAGCTAAAAAATGGGCCTCCTAAGTAAATTATAAAATAATAGTGGAAATAATAAAATAATATTTGATTTCATCTTCAAATTTTAGACGAAAAAAGAAAAAACTACTTTTTCAACTTGTATTTTCAACTTATATCCAAAGTTTTTACTCAAATTTTGAGTGGGAGTACTCATTGGATGCAAAATTTAATTCTTCATCCAAGGAGTATCCATGTTTCATACTTTCGATGGATCGTGCTACATTAAAAATGACAAATACATGAAAAACGTGATTGCAATCACATTTTTTCATGTATTTCTCATTTTCGTGTAGTGGGGTCCATCAAAAGTATACAACATGGGTACTCCTTAGATGATAAATTAAATGTTGCATCCAATGAGTACTCCCACTCAAAATTTGAGTAAAAAATTTGGGATATAATTTGAAAATATGAGTTGAAAAAGTAGTTTTACTGTTTTATTATTTTTAATCATTTTAGCCTTTTACTTAAAAATGGTGAATCATCCCCCATGGTTGAGACCATCATCTTGAATACTATAGGTTCTTATAAAGTTTATTTTGGCTGTACATTTTTCTTAGGAGACCCATTTTAGACCTCAAAATTCCCCTAATGCTAGGTCCTCCTCAGTCAATGTAACATCCTCTGTGCCTCCGACCTTTGAGCCCTTCCTTTTCTTTCACACGCCCTTGGGGGCTTCTGCGTCGCACTTCATTCCTCCTGAAGATTCTTCTCCAGTGCGATCCAGACCATCAAGGGCTCCAAGGTCCAAATCGGCTTCTCCTTCTAGTTCTTTCTCCGTGTCATTCTCCACTTCTTGATCGGGATATTTTTCAGCGTCCTTTTCTACGCCTGTCTCTGCATCTTTTTCGGTGCACTTCTCTACTTCTTTTTATTTGTCCTTTGGTGTTGTTTCTTTTCCAGATGTGGATGCTATGAGGGGTTGGGTGGAGCCAAGGCCAACCTTCCACACCACTAGCGAGGTTGCATTGACCTGGTTGATATCTGCCTCTGTCACCATAAAGTGAAAATTATACCAGACAGGGTCGTTGTACGCCCTGATCTGCACGTGGTGCATGGTTACCTGGAAATATGCAATGCTTCGATACTTCTCATATGCTGCTGGGGATATTATGAGTTGTGAATGTATCGCTGCTACCAACGCACCTTCGAAGAGAACACAAAAAATATATTTTTCCTTCACTCTTTTTGGGTTAGACGAATCCCACAAATTGGTGTAGTGAACCCCTTCGCATACGCTAGGCTCCACCTCTGGGAGGACTGAACCCTTTGGAGTCTCCACTCTACTATCGAAATTAACATAAGCAACCAAGAGTAACATAATTTAGTTCCTTCGTATTGCGCTTCACGCACGTTGTCCAGAAACTCTTGGCAGAGGCAATGGGACAAGTTGTAGTTGACCCCCTTCTCACATTGTCCTTCCAATGCAATTGCATGTGCATGGAATGCCTTCAGGTGGCCCTTGCACGTCAATTTACAGCTAAGGACTAAGGTTCCTAGGTGCATGCCTAGGTCCTTAATCTACTGCACTAAGAACCCCCTGGAGTCTTGTCCGACATGGTAGTATTTTTTCACCTTTGCAGCAACCTTGAGCTCATTACTCTTCCCATAACTAGCCATGGCATGGGGCCCCTTCTTGGACAGGCCAGTGATCTGGTGGATCAGCACAACGTCTATTGTAATTTTCCCCTAGATCCACAGGCACCCCTCATGCACTAATGCCAGTAGTAGGCACATGTAGAAAATGGTAATGAGGTACCTTCCAAAGTGAGGAATCCTTAGTAAAATGAGGATACCTGCATTGCTCAGCCTGTGTGCCCACAACATAGGCTCAACCTTTACCACATCATCATATAGGACGCTCTCCAGGTAATATTCAGGCGCCATCTCGGGGAAAGTTTCCTCCTTCGCTATGTCACAATCATCGAATTTTACAAGGGGGATCTTGCCAAACACGTATCCATTAACAGGGATGGCATGCAAGATCAATGACATCTGAAGGTATTCTTGTACCACATCCACATCGTTCGAAGCATGCATAGAGGGTCTACGCGGCTTGATATACTTTAACTGCCATGATTTTTGCTCTGTAATGTTCCTACTTAGCCTTAGCTAAGAGGAGACATTCAATTTTTATTTAATTTATGTTTTATGAATAAATGAATAAAGGAGGACATCTAAAACTCCTAAAATTATGAATAAATCAATGCCCAGGTGAACAAAGACAAATCAGGGCTATGTAAATAATCACTTACAAGTGTGAAAGAGGTTTGAGCCAAAGACTGGGTCAACCTTGACCAAATCAACAACGCTATCTAGGTTCATTGCATCTCCAAAAGGGACAGCAGAGTTCATGAAGGGAGCCTCTAATGTGAAAAGGGGTAACTCATCAAAGTGGTTTAGGGTTTGCAAGAGATTTCTCATCTTATAAAAGGAGAAGGAGAGTAGCAAAAGAAGGTTGTTGATAGATCATATTTCTGAAGTATTTGTCTGCTTAGACAAATACCATTCTCTGTTGTCGAGTGGAGGATTGTATCTGGAATTCCTATGCAGGAGTTTCTCCTCTTCCTTTGATTATTCAAGGAGGAAATTTTTCTGAAGTGTACCACTATCAGGCTTGAGGCCAAGCTCCTACTTACGTTGGCAGCGCTGATCCAGTGAGGGTTTTGCTGTCTCTGCAAGCTGCAACAAGTGGTGATCTAGATCTGTAGAGATCTAGTGTATTTTGAGAGTATATCTCCATGGAGTGGGTCCTTTGAAATCCTAGAAGAGAGTACCATTTATTGTACTTTTAGATCTGCTATTATTCAGTATTTTTTTGTGTCTCTTGAGCTACATCACTATCCCACTGGGAAAACTCCGTTATTTATGTATGAGGGTTTGCAGGTTGTCTTGCTCATTGTTTACATCAGAGATCTCTTGTGTTGGGCTTGCCTTCCACTTGGTGATCCATGGATTGGCTTGCTGATATATGTTTTTTCCAGATCTGATCCATTGTAATGTAATGTTATATTAAGAAATTTACTACAATAATTTCCAGATCTGCAACTTGTTTCTCAGATCTACTCTTATTTATGCATGCTCTTGTCAAAATTCGAAGTGGATCTTGTAGAGAAAACTATAGAGTTTCCAGATTTGATATAGATCTGATATTTTATCCATAGATCTACTCTAGATCTAGGTTGTAACTCACATCTACTGAACCTCTTAGAAAATAACGTTGTTGAAGCATTTCTGCAAATTTACATGTGCATCTGCTCTCTTTCCTGAAGATTTATTGTTGTATTGGCTCATGCTTTCCACTGTATAATGAAATGGCTTTATCATAATGATTATATGCTACTGTAATACTGAGATATCAGTCCTATTTCTGATCTCCCCTGAACATTAGCTAAAACTGCACAATTCCTGAAGCAGTGCTTGCATTTTACTGCAGCCTTCCCCTTTGGGTTTCTTTTAGCTAGTCTACTTTTTGGGAGATCTGTTTAATGTGCTTAAATTGATTTTTTTTTCTATGAAATTCCATATATAAGTCACATACAGCATAAATGAGGGGAACCCATCCCTGATCTATGTTATTCTTTCTCAGTTTTACTTATACAACATTTTCCTTGAAGACCTTGTTGAGATTCCTGAAAAGGGGTTATTCCAAGTTATATAGGCAGAGTATACAGTTGGCCAGGTAGCCTCTAGATATCACCCTTTCTTTGAGGGGTGAAATATCCAGTAAATGCCTCTATATTCCATCTCTAAAATAGAATCTTGAGAATCCTGAAAAAGGATCATTACATGCTCGACAAGTGCAACCTCCTCAGTCGCACTCATAGGTCTCTATGTAGGATCACCCATAGGCAAACTATCCGTCGTTGCTTGGCACAGGGATGTAACACTCCTAGGGGAGGTCCGCAGCTTGGAGGATGACCCCTTTTTCATCTAACCCTTTCCCTTAGCCAGTGTAGACATGAATTCTTGGACCTCTGGAACCACTTCATGGACATCATACAACCTTTGCTCTATAGACACTGTGAGCGGAAAAGAGTGTTCCTCAGATGGCACGCTCTCAGGATTAGTGGTCTTCATTCTTGGTCGAAAGATAAATTCTAGGTTACTCAGGTCAGATGCGAGGGTCACTCAATGAGACATATAGTGATCAAAGACAAATTTATGATGCAATTCATAGTTAAGCTCAGGGTGAAATATAATCAGAAATAAAAGGAACCAAATGTGACTCGTGCCCTTCCTTTTATAGGCGATCCAAGGTGAAAACGGACAGGTCGTCATTAAATGCATCTTACCTCCATTAAAATGGTCAAAAATCACGTAAGATCGCCTCATTAAATGTAGGAAACCCACTCCATATAATTGTAAAATAAATTTTTCACTTAGTTTTATTGTTCCAACTACTATTTTTTCCTACTGCGCACCACTTTGTGCTCCGAAGTACACCTGTCACGATTTTCTCACACAATGCGCAAAAGTGGATTCAACACTCGTTACCGGGCGAGAAATAGGTAACCTGACCTCAAAATGAGAACTCTAGCCCAAAAAGACTCAAAAACATGAAAAAACACCCCCAAAACAAAAAAGTGTATTCCAGAATGCACTTGGTTTTTTTTTAAGGTCAAATTTCAACATTTTATAAAATTATGCTAAAAACAAAATTGTTTCTTGAAAAAAGGATTGAAAAAACACCCTCAAAACAAAACCAGTTGACGCTGGAATAACCAAAAAAAAATTGTCATATTTTTGACATTTTTAAAAATAGAAATAACATTTTTTAATTTTTAAAATTCAAACATTAAAAAAAACCTAAAATTTAAGAAAAAAAATAAATTTAAAAAATAAAAACATTTCAAAGCTTAAAATTTAAAAATATATAGGAATAAAAAAATAAAAATAAAAACAAAATAAAAATTTTAATTCCAACATTAAAAAAAAACCTAAAATTTAAGAAAAAATAAAAAATAAAAAAAGATTTAAAGATTAAAATTTCAAAATATATAGAAATAAAAAAATAAAATAAAAACAAAATAAAAATATTAAATTAAAAAAAAAAACAAGTTAAAAAAAGAAAGAAATTATAAAAAATAAAATATAGAAATTAAATTTAAAAAAGAAAAAGAAAATGTTTATTAAATTAAAAATAAAAAATTAAATTTTAAAATAAAAAATTAAATTTAAAGAAATATATTAAATTTTAATAAATTTAAAACTTAAAAAAATAAAATAAAAAAAATAAAAATAAAATAAAAAACATTATTGAAATTAAAAGTAAAAAAAATGAAAAATTAATTAAAAATAAAAAATGACAAAAAAAATACAATAAAAAATATTAAATTTAAAAAAATATATATTAAAAAACAAATCGATTTTAAAAAATATAT